>VZTF01009271.1:459911-624991 GCA_013397755.1 Cnemophilus loriae | reverse complement strand
AAAAAAAAAAAAAAAAGAGCTAGGGAATAAAGTACTTCTGCATATCATAAAAGCAGCACAGCCTGTCCCATGTGTTGCTCCTCATTTAGTGTGTATATCAACACATCAGCCACTGCAGCTGGTGTATGGCTTCTTTTTCCTCCTAATCATTTTCCTCTAGTCACATATTGTTTTATTCGTGCAAGACAAGACCATAATTCATCACATGCCTTCCAATTCTGAAGTTTCATTGTAAGAAAAGAGGAAATGAGTGGCTTAAGGCTGTATTATAAGCTTAGAAAAGTTGTGGCTCTTGACATATATTTACCAATGTGCTACTATTTTCAAAACACCGAATTTCATGTCTTTTCCTGTAAAAATTATGGTGAAGCCATAAGCCTCAGTTTTAGCTTACCTAAACTATAGATAGTTGAAAATTAAAGTGGGTAACTGCTCTTTCATGTTAGAAAATGACATTTCTCAAAGGTCTGACAAATAAGGAAAAATATAGACTTTTGAGAAAGCTATTAATATCTACTCAATATGTATGTCTGAAAATGCTTTTTACTGATGTGTAAACCACACATTTAAGTCTTAGGTCAATCTTACTTCTGCATTCCCCTCCTGCAGTAAGGTGACCATGTCTGTGTATAGCTTCTCTTTAAAGTCACTCTTCATGCTGGGGCAGAATAAAGCTAAGTGACTAATGTTTAGCAGATTATAAAAAAATCACTGAATAGCTACATGGAAATGCAAAAATGAAAGTTTAAAATGTAAAAATAATTCAGTCTGTCATTCCAGCCATAAAATTACAATTGCAAACACAACTTTGTTGATTGGGCTGAGTCCACGTAGACATCAGTGATAGTGGTGTCTCCTGGGGGTCTGTATTGAGACCAGTGTTATTTAATATCTTCTTAATGACATAGATGAAGGGATTAAGTGCACTGTCAACAAATTTGCAGATGACACCAAGCTGAGTGGTGCTGTTGACACACCTGAAGGAGGGGGTGCTATCCAGAGAGACCTGGACAAGCTCAAGAAGTGGGATGCTATCCAGAGAGATCTGGACAAGCTCAAGAAGTGGGCTGCACTGTGAAGGTTTCATAAAAATGATGCAAGTTTAAAATAATACTAACATTGAAAAAGTTTGTGTGTTAAGTACAAACAGAGCCATCTTTACACCCGAAGACAATATATGGGGTTAACTGTGCCTATATTTCCTCTTCTACAATTAAAAACTGCATGGCATTCTTCTTCATCCTTACCCAAGTATGTCAATATTCCCATTAACTTTAGTAAAATTAACCCAACACTTAACTTTAAGTATGTATTTTTAGGCTAAGTTTGGAACTAGTCTTTTTGTGAAGAGAACTTCTCTGATAAAATCTGGAAACCGATAAGCGTAGAATTTAGCTGTAATATTTATGTTTTTAAATGTTTAGTTTACAAAACAAAACAAAAAAAAACCCAAATTAAAAACAAACAAACAAACAACAAAAAAAAACAACACCCAACTCCCAACAATGAGATTTATATTAAAAAACCCCTAACAACAAAATCATGGCATATAGGGCTAACTTCTTTTGAAAATATTCTGCTAAAAGCTTAAGACCTCAGTGAGGTATAAGGCCCTAGCGTTTGAAGGAACTTCCCAAGTGGATGAGTATTTATTTCTGTGTATATAAACTTCTCTGTAAACACAAGGAAAGTAAAACTTAGTAGAAAGTTCTAGTATTTTCAAGGTACACGGTAAAATATACTTGCCTAATATATGCCCAGAACTATGAATAGGTCGGAAGAAAACTGCCTCAAGCAAAGATGGAGTGTATAAAACTTTCTCACATTTTCAGCTTTCATAATGCAAATCACAAAGCATAGAGGTCCAGCTAATTCACTGCAACTTAGTACAAAACTACAAAAGCTTTACAATGTCTTCCTCTTCAAAACCATCAATCTCCATTTCATGTAAAACTGAGATTTGTCTTTGGTTTATTTTCATAAAGTCAAGTCACTCTGCAGTAAAACATTATTGTTAACAGTTACAGTGCACTTCGTAATGCTAAAAATATGCACTAAAGATATAATTGTGGGTGTGCAGTTCATATAATAAAAGGACTCTACAGAAAGATTTTCAGACATTTTATTTATCTTCATGGTAACTGAAAGGTCACCAACCAAGAATGACATTAACATGTATTTACAGCAATGAACTGTCTACCTTTGTAGACACAAAGGTACCTAGATGATTAATATCACATTTGAATGAGTCCACAGAAAAGAGAACGGAGGCTGGCTAAAGAGCAGTAATATCTAATGATAGACTTTTCTTCATGGATTTTCCATATGTAGACAATAAGTCAGAGACTAATTTTGAAAAGAATAGCCAAAAGTTCTCTTGTGTAGAAAAAATCATTCGCTTGAATAGATATCTAAAGGTAGAGACAAAAACTTCGCATACAGAATTTAGGATCCTTATGGGATTTAAATATTTCTGGGTTTTTATCAGACACAGGAGCCATACTTTTTAAAAATATGGTATTGTCATGTGAGATAATTTAGTTCTTCAAAAATTCAATCAGGTAAATGAACTGTGGAGAAATTAAACTCTAAATTAATAAAGAAAATGTTGTTGAAATAATTATATCCTTCAAAAAACTAAAGTGATCTTATTTGTTAAATCAGAGTAAAAATAAAAGCTGGTTATTTTTAATTACAAAGTTTTCAGTTTTTTCAGTGTTTGTAAGCATTGTTTTGCTTGATAATGCAGAATTATATAAGTCAAATATGGTAATGGTTTCTACACAAGCTTGGCAAAACGCTAAATTCTGGCATCAGTTTAAGAAATTTTCTTGCTGCAAGCTACAGGAATAAGTCTTCACACATAAAGCTGGGGAACACTTCAAAAATAAACAGATAAAAGAGGTATAAGAAACATTGCAAGAGTGGTTCCTTCTCTAATAGCTCTCCTAAGAAGTCCCACTGATATATATTATGGCTCAGTTTCTGTCAAGCAATGTTAAAGATAAACATTAAGTTTTGCAATGAAGATCATTAATTTCTTGATTTTTGCAGTAAAAAAAAATATAGTATGAAGAAGCAATTTTAGTATGACTCATCATACGACTAGACAAGTTAAAATGTAGTAATTGGATGTTGTTTACTCTAATCTGATCTGAGTGAACAAAACATACTGTGATTCAGAATGATATCTTGAGGTAAGTCTTGCAGAAAGCTAAGCCCTGAAGCTTCTCTGCAGATAAAATCCCTGCATATCCTGGTGAGGGTGTACATCAAATCCTGTGTCAGGTTTTGGGCCTCTCACTGAGAGAGACATTATGGTGCTGAAACGAATCCAGAGGAGGACAATGGAGCTAGGGAAAGGTCTGGAGCACAAGTCTTATGAGCAGCAGCTGAGGGATCTGGGCATGTTTAGCCTGGAGAAAAAGAGGCTCAGGGGAGACCTTATTGCTCTCAACAACTACAAGGAGGGGAGGGAGGATGCAGTCTCTTCTCCCAAGTAACAAATGACAGGATGAGAGGAAATGATCACAAGTTGAACTAGGGCAGTTTTAGATTTGATATTAGGAAAACATTTTACACTGAAACAGTCATGGGACATTGGAACAGGTTGCCCAGGGAAGTGGTTGAGTGACCACCCCTGGAAATCTTCATACAACCTATAGATGTGGCACTTGTGGATATGGTTTAGTGGCAAACGTGGCAGTGCAGGGTTAACAGTTGAACTTGATGACCTTAGAGGTCTTTCCCGACCTTAACAACTCTATGATTCTACTATGTAAGTAAATATGACATTAATTCTTGGTGAATCATGATCTTGATGATCAACATACTATTATATCCTGAAATCTTCAGTGTTGTTTTGGTGTTTGATAGAGGTCGTAAAGCCATTAGATTAAGTAGACCAATCTCGTGTATGCCATAGATTACTTTATTGATTCACATTAAACATTTTGTTAAGCAGGAACATGTTCTGGCAGATCAAAATATATATTGATTTGGTAACAAAATGCAGAGCCTGAGGTTTGTGACTGAATTTAAGAGATGTACGAAGTATCAGAGTGAGGACTTGAGCTTTAGTTTACTCTGTAGAAAAAAAACGAGCCAAAATACAAAGAAAAAGCGGATTAGACAGGAGAAAACAAGTGTTTCGTTCCTTTGGCTGTAAGATCTATGAGGTGAGTTAGACCTGGTAAAATGGTTTGGATAGAAATAGCAGACAAGAATTCTGCAAATACTGAGGAATATTTTGTGGCAAGCCATATCATCTACCTAATTGCAGGGCCAATAGAGCCCTGACTGAGGACTAACTGTCCTCCTCTTCTGTAATACCTGTACACTTGAAGCTGGTAATTTAACCCTCACATTACTCCAGTGAAGTACAGGAAAGTACTGTTGATTTGCTCAACAAACTAAAATAATTGCACTGATTTGAGCAAGACTGCATCAGTTAAGAACAACTTTATAGAGCTGGTTTCACGTCTATTCTACTAGGCATGTAGACACCATTCCTCTACTAAAGTAAGAGTTAAGTAATTGTGCATTGTACTTTTCCTAGACTCTGTCAGAGTATTTAATAACTCGCTCAAATGTATCCGTAGTTAATCAGCAGAAGACAGTAGTATGTAATGTCTCCATGACAGTAAATCTGTTTTTCTTAATATCTGAAAGCAATTCTTATTGTTATTTTTATTTTTATTGCATTTCAAAAAAAACACCCACAACAACAACAGAAACTAAAAGAGCCTTTCTTCCTAAAAGTCTTGGCTTGTGACTCACTTTTTATTTTAAGTATGCAAATTGTGGAAGTTTTGTTCAGATGTACAAGCCAAAAGGTATTTTTCTGTTCTTGGGCTATGTGTTGCAAGCAAGTTTTCAGAGTGGATACTGAAAATAATAAAAGCTTTCAATTAAACTGAAAAGAAAAGCTAATGCAGAAAATTCTCAAATCGATTTAGAAAGAAAGATTCTAAGAAGTGTTGGGTGAACAAAAGTTGTTTACAAAGCCCCTATATTTAGCTGATCTAAGAAACTCTAGTGCAGTTTCTTCAACCTGTTCTGTGTCACACCCCAGACATTTAGGCTGATTGCTGAAAAAGCAATAATCATTTTTGCACATTTAATAGACTCCTAGCAGGCTGTCTTTAAAGGGAAGCCAGAGACACTGCCAATTTTCCTATTACATTTCTTTTCTTTATTATCCACAGACACCTGGATGATCAGTCAGGTCTGATATGAAAGCAGGCACAGTAGGAAGTTATTGAAAAAGCAGATGCCTAAAGACACCAAAACAATAGTTCTTTTACACCCAGCCTTATATCAGATGTGTATAAAATTCTGTACCATCAAAGAAGAGACTTTGGATTATTGATATTTTTGGGACTATGTTAACATACAGCAGTTTCCCTCTGTCCACGGTCCAACAGAAGTCAAAATAGTAATTTTCCCAGGTTGCTTTCTCTCCAACACTCAACCTCTCATTTTCCAACTTCCTGGCAACAGAATTCAACTTTGTTCGTATTCTTACAAGTTCTGAGCTTACAGCACCAACTAAGCTCAGTGTTCTCAGAGTAAATACGACAGTAATAGCTGTGGGACTTTTCATTATTTGCACTCTCTTAACGGCAATCTTCAGCCAAACTCCTGTTCTGTGCAAACACAGAAGTGTAAAATGGTTCCTTGTCCCAGGATCATGTACTTTACAGGGTTAGCAAGAAGCAATGAACATTAAACTGAAAGGAGCTTTCTGATTTCATGCCTAATTTGCTACACATAGGCAAACCACCTAGTTTACTATTAGTTGGTATAATTCATCTAAGATAGGTTCTTTTTTTCACAGTCCTTTTTCCACTAAGTTAAGCTATATCTTAAAGCAGAGTCCATAAGAATTGATATGCCATCAATTGCTATTCCCAAATGAAAGAAAACTACGCTTTCAAAATATTTTTCAGTTTTAAATGTCTTTTTAGCACATGCGAAAGACTTGGGGGTTGGATTTTTTCTTTTTAATTATTTTATTTTAATAGAAGGCAGGTATCAAACATATATGCGGGGGAACCTTGGTCAGCAGCAGCCGAAAATCCACTTGAAGAAACTGAAAGAAAGTTGGGGTACTAGCATCAGTTATTCCAAAGAGATATGTAATAGCCTCAGAATAAGTAATAAAATTTTAGATTATTTCACAGATGAAAAACAAAATTATTTCTATCTCCTCCAGAAGAAAAATACACACACTTGTGCAAACAAGTGATCTGTTACAGAAAGGACCATATAAGCCTTGATCTTTCACATTCCATTGTTTTTTATTATGCTAACTAGGAAAACCATCTAACAGTAACATTTCAGGCTTTCGACAACATCAAGACTAGTATCTTTTTATGATTTACACCACACATACAGTGTCTTAATGGCTGGTTTTAGCTTTATATGCCACCAACCTTACACTTTTTTGTTAACTGGGAGTTGTTCTTCTTTCCTAACTCATAAGATAAGTTGCATTACTAGGAGAACCTTTCAATGCTACTGTAGTTTTAAGGGGATCTGTTTGTCTTTGGTATCTCTGTGATGAATTTGAGTGTTGTTAGTCTGACTGTATCTTGCTGTCCACTGAAGTCAAAAGGAAGTCCTAAGGAGTCAGTTCCTCCTTTCCAGTCAGTTGGGCTGAACGGCACCAACTATTCACACGATTCAAAGCATATAAACGTTATATTTATGATTATTAGGAAATTGATATGTTTAGCTATTAACAAAGCTTCCCTTCTACCTTAGCTTTTGCTTGCCTGCTAATGACAAAACTTGCAAGTAATGAGTCTACTAGTGACAGAACAGAAATCCCTTCTAAAGCTAATTAAAAAGATCATTAAATTTGATATTTTTGGGAATGAAATTAAGGCAAATTAAACAAACTTATTGTCTCTTTTGAGGTAAACTTTGATGTTATTCTCGTTTCAGATGCTTTTCTTTATTTTTTTCTCTAAGATTCCACTAGTTCTTTGGTCATTACAAATACACTTTTAGTAAATTTCCATGTTATGGAAATTTTTATTTCCCGCTTGCTTTCCTGAAACACGTTTCTTCTGCATGGTTAAGAACAGTTGCACTGACCTAAGTCACTGCTACACAATTTATAGGAGTTCACTGTAAACATCTGGAGTCATAGTTTTCCCTCTGAGATCTCCTTTTCTCTTTCATTCTTCAGGTATTTTTCTAGGATTTCAGTTCTGGTTTTCCTTCATTTTCTACTTCTAATGAAGTACTTGCAAACTAACAGGGAGCAATTGACCAAAGTACAGAAAAGGTGGTTAGTGGTAGTTATTGCACTTCATCAGTTTCCCCATATGTCCACTCGTTGTAAATTATTTTGGAATCTACTGATGGAAAAAATTAAGACAGTATATTCTGGGCTTTTGTTGTTTATTCTTCTCCTCCCCCACCAACCCTTTCATAATGACTCAATAAACTGCTTCCTACTACATGTCTGCAATTTGTCTCTCGATATACCTACATATTGTCTCTTGATAGATCCAAATGGGAGGGTCTGGTATTGAGATGGAGGATTAGAGGAAATCACTAGAGAGAAATGGCTGGGGAGTCCAGTGAAATGAGAAACTTCTTTCTTGAGGTCACAAAATCTACACTTCTCATTTACTTGCCCCACCAAAACATCATTTTCTTAATAACATGCCTCACCTAATCTGGAATGTAACTTATAATATTATACCACAGTGAAAATACTTCTTCATATGACAACATATATATAAAAGTCTAATGCTCTGGAACTCGAAGAAAAGATGAATAAAAAATTATGAGACAGCCAACCCACACAGCATGATATTCTTTTATGACTACATTTTTGGTATTATGTCCAAGCAAAATGCGTAAACTTCAGATGTATCTTCTATTTCTAAAGTGCTGTACACAACAACAAGGGTAGACAAGTAGCAAAAAAAAAAAAGAAAAAAACCCCAAAAAAACCAAACAAACAAACAAAAAACCCCACATCCATTACTTAGTTTCTTCAGCTATCATACATTTATCAAAGCAGCACATAAACTTGGCTAAATCTGTATCTGAATCAAAACTTCAGACTCTACTGAACTGCAAACTCTCAGGTGATGAATCCTGATTCTTGACCTAAATCAGCCCTCAGACTTTCCAGCTGAGCTACCACTAGGTTTTATTAGATCACATTTCACTTTTCATCCTGAGTGCAAAAATAAGAGAGAAAAATGATTCTGCTAACCAGAGTCACACATACTAAGAGTTCTGTTATAGAAGATTCCTCATTTTACAGCTGTAAGTTAAAAACAGTGGTAGGTAGCCTCTCTGTCAGTTGAGAAAATACTGCCTCAGTCATGAAGAATATTGTAAAGAGCTACGCCTTTCAGAGCATAACCTAGCTCTGTGAGGGACTGCATTAAAAGTCACCTTGGAGATGTGCAATAGTAGCTGGAGCACATCACAAAAATGGCATTTTCTTAAAAAGAAAGGTCATCTGTTCTATTGACTCCAGGTAAAAATAGCAGCGTCTGCCAGCACAGCTCTTGTGCAGCTTTTTCATGTCCTCATAGCCCAGAGAAGCCTACTGCAGAATTCAAAATTGAAGTTCTGAATTAATCCCATTTTCTAAACAGACATGCTGTTACTTTAAAATCTGTGGTTCTCCCTATTAACATTTCTCTTGTATAACACATGGCAGTGGATTTTCTGGGCCACTGAACAAGTGTGAGATGTGACAACTGAGAGAAGAGCAAGGGTTGAGAACATGAGCGGCTTGGTTATCAAAAATGTAAGTAAGCAGTATGTGCAAAGGCAAAAAAATCCTTTTTGCTGCATAAAGCAGCACTTCAAGGGAAATGTAAACACATCGGCACTTTATACTTTGTGCATTAGACAAAACAAAAAACCAAAATTCTGTTGAGAGACTCAGAAAAGGGGCATAATTAACCACCATTATATTCACTTAGGCTTCATGAGCTGCAGACTTTGACCTCCTTACCAACACATGAGCATAATGGATTCTGCATTGGTCACGTACATATTGATCTTTTACAGGAAAGTGCAATTAAATTAAGAATAGGTCTCTTTACCATTCAAATAGTCACACTGCGTTTTCTTAGTTGCTTTAACTGTTGTGCTTCTCTTTTCTGACATTTCAGTTTATAATTTACACTGCATCAGATTTCTAGTGGCAATTTCATTGTAATACGTAAAAGGGTGTAAACAGATTTTTAACAAGGTGTGAGCCTAAGTTTAAGAGTAAATTCTGGCATGAGTCGATTGGGCTGATGTCAGTAGAATCAGAATTGCAGTGATATCACTGAAATAAGAATTTCATCCAAATGAATTTTTAGACACATTGCCAATAACCGTAAAATAGAATCATAGAATCATTAAGATTGGAAAAGACCTCCAAGATCATCGAGTCCAGCCTTTGACCAAACAACAGCTTAAACTGAACCATAGCACTAAGTGCCACATCCAGTTGTTTCTTGAACACTTCCAGAGATGGTCGGTCCACCATTTTTCTGGGCAGTCTGTTCCCATGTCCAACCTGAAGCTTCCTTGCCACAGCTTGACGCCATTTCCTCTTGTCCTTGCCTAGGAGAAGAGGCCAAATCTTTATTTAAAATTACTACCTTTAAATGACAATTTTACAATTAGTGTGATCCAGAATTATTTTTTGCATAATGTGTGAAAGTTTTAAAATCACTGTTTTTCAACTGTTTTGTAAACTGAAAAGAAAAAAATTAGGCCGTTCATTTATCTTTTGGCAGCACTGGTTTTCCAGTACAAAGGATGAATACGTCTGCAGAGATCTGACAGCTTCTATTCAAATAAGCTGACTATACTGGAATACAGGTCCTTTGGCTGGTAACTATGAAACTTCAGGCCACTATAGCTATACCTCATTATCTATTTGTAATGTCTTGAAATCCTTGAAAACTTACATTATGACCTCTCCGTTACACAATACAATTTAATTTCTATATACTGAATTTGTGTGAGGGCATGTCTAACCTGCATGAGTATTTTTCTACGGTCATTTTGAAAAATTGACTAGGATTGCCTTGGTGCAGTTTCATGTGGAAGTCATCTTGAACAGTGAACTGTTCTGTAAGTGTTTTCAGAGAATGCAGTCATTAAACAATAGAGTTAGAATACAAGGCATCTTATGCAGCTACTTGAATATAGATTTACATTAGTCAATTACATAAAGCCACCTGGCATGATCTTTTCCAAAACAGGAATCAGAAGACAGATCAGCCCTTAAGACACTAATTGGCACAGAATGATTTTGCAGTCTAGCTATTAATCCAAGTTATGTGATCATACACCTGTAGAGAGAGGTTGAGAGACCTGCGTTTGACTTGCCATTTGTATATTAGATTATAAACTGATCTCAAGCAAATTACTTCCCTGCACTGAAAGACAAATTACAATATGTAAAATTGAATTCTTGATGTTTTCCTGCATCTTAAATTTCTTTGACATGTCTGGCCCAAAAGTGACATGTAGAAGTGGAGATAATGTCCACTCCCATGTACCCCATTCTGTCACAGGTTCAATTTTTCTTTTATTAACCATGGTTTAGGGTAATCTAATCTGAATGATGTTACAGGTAACAGCAAGAAAAGATACCTGAACAGACATCACGTATTGCATTTACTGCAGTTAGTATTAAAAAAAACCAAACCTATTTACTTACTTATAGTTTCCTATATGTATCACTTGAACAGATATAGAATTTCCCTTGCCTTGCCTTGCCTTGCCTTTCTCCAGAATTTTTTTACACGTTGGGAAACAGTTTGCATAGTATTTTTAATTCTGAAAAAATTGCTTCTAAGAACAATTACAAGAACACGTCTAAAAACAGAAATCCCTGCTTTAAATTATAATCTTGCTAAAGCATCTGTGAAATGCTATTGCCATTTTTGTTGTACCTCTGTTCTTAAAAAAAAAAATCCTCCTCTTATTTTTCAGCAAAATAATCAGCTTCATTCTTTTGATTTACTATTATTTTTAGGTTTTTAAATTTGTTTTAATATTACCTGTTAGTTTCTCTTCTGGGAAAATATACATACCCAAAATATTTTGCTTTTAGTTTCTGTTTTCATTATTACTGGTACTTTGCAGGGTAGAAAACCTGATAGACTATGTCATGAATTAATGAATTTATATTTTTTTCTTTTTAAAGATGACAAATTGTTGGCTTAAAGAGGTAGAGCCAACCAATAGCTACTGAAACCAGATGTGCAGACCACATGATCATAGCAAGAATGTTATAGGCAGTACAGAGACCATGGAGCACTACATTAATCATTATCACACCTCTATCTACAGGTGGTCAAGATTTCTATAAACTTTTTAGAGAGATTTCAAAGAAGAACTGAAGAATAAAGAAAAGTTTATCCACACATGATGGAAAATGTAATTGTGAAAAATTCAACAAGCATGCATTTAAGCAGGTCAGCTGATGGGAGACTGTTATGAATTAATGTGCTGGTTGCAAATGTGCAATAATCAGTAGGGCTGGCACATTTTAAAAGGTTTTTTCTATCCCTTGCAGTTTTTTTTTTCTTGTGGAGTAAACTGTACCTACATTTTCATAAACCTTTTGTTTTCTTGTCTTTAAATCAGCCCCTAGGCATTTGTGTTACTGATGCAGGCAAATTCTTCCAGATCCCCAGGCTTCTGCTACAATTAGGTCTTTTACTTTGATCTTCAAATCATTTTGTCTAAGCCCAGCTAGACTCTAGACTCCTCTGGGCAAGAACTCTGTACAAAACACACAGTTGAGACTCAGGAAATACTAGCATCTTTTGTAAAATAACTCTTACAGCCCAAATATATAAAATTTGAGCAGCGCAGATATAACATATAGACTATTATCTCAATCAAGATATAGAAAAAATGGAATTTAGCAACGTAGGAAAAATCTTGCTAGAAAATAAAAAATAATTTTAAAAAAAATTTTTAAAAAAACAAAACATGTGCAAAGAAGCAAACAAAAACCCCCTCAAAACTAAAAATATATTTTTGGAAAATAGGAAAAAGGAATTGAAAGGTCATTAGTTTCTATCTTATTGTCTTCTTACGCCAAGATTTTTGCCTTCCCTGCCAAAGATCTTGCCAATTAATTCCTAATTATGACATTTGGAGGAGAAATATGTACATTTGTGTTAAACTCCACATCTAAAAATATTAATAACCGGTTGATGATTTTTGGCTCCTGCCCCAGAATCTTTTATTCTTTCCTGTCACCTGGTCCAAAACCTCATCTGCTGTCTTGCTTCTCACTATTACAAGTCCTATTCCTGCCTGTGTGAAGAATTGGATACCTTTCTTCCCATTTGAAATCTTGCAGAATATAACTGGTCAGAGAAATTTAGTTACACGGTGTGAATCCTGAGTTCACACACTGCAGCTAAGGTTTCATCTGCTGTGATTTGTCAGGAGAGATTTCAAGAGCCTAAACAGAGGCTGGTAGTTCCATCTGAGACATCCAAGTATCTGAGGCATCTGCAACAGACTGACGCATGATCTAAAACCTTAAGGGAAGTTTTTCTGTCCTGGACCGGCAACTGGAAGTCGCAAAATTTCCTGGAGCTACTAAGGTGATACTATATAACCTGCTTTACCAATGCATACATGCTCACAAGGTGAGAACCAAACATGATTCTTATATTTAAGGCAACAAGAAGCAAAGTTACATTAAAAATGTGGTTTTGAATGTCTTTTTTATAATTTGAAGGTAAGAAATAAATCTATGTGAGATACATATGTCTACATTAGTCTAAGAAAATTAGAAATAAGCATCAGTGTGTTATAATCCCTTTAAAGCAGAGGTTGCTGAACTTTTTTTTATTTGAATTTTTGAAAAATTAAATTAATCAGTCTTTATCCAGCTATGCAATTTTTCATTGACTTACTTATTTTTCAAAAGTCTCCAGTTTCATTTCAACCAGGAGAGTGTTACTTTCTCCCAACTTTTACTAAACTGAAGCCCAGAATATTTTTGCACTCATTTTACTCTAAACACAGGAGTCCAAATGATAGTCATGCAGGTGCACAAAGTTAAACACATGTAAACATCTTTCTAGAATCAGACCATATTTTACAGGCTATGAACTGCCAGAGAAACAGGTAAAGGAAAAAATACTTCTGCAGAATAAAAGATTTGATGATTTATTTCCTTTTTACACTAGATAGTTAGATATGTGTAAAAAAATACAGATTTTTTTTTTTGCTATTAAATAAGCCTTTTCTGATCTTTAACCACCAGCTTTTTTCTCTCGTGATCTGGAAATGGCTTAAATTTTGCTTTAGAGTAATAAATGTACAGTAAAGCAGAATCTAGTTAGAAATACAAAATAGTTTCAGCAGTTTATAAGGAAGAATCAAACACATTATATCAACTTATGTTGTTTACAATATTACAAGGTGAAAACTCCACTGGAATTTTAATCTCATTTTGGCAAAAGACTGATTAATCAATCTTAACTTTAAAAGTCCTCTAGCAGCCTTGGCCTCCAACCTTGATGTATTTCAGTTACCATTTGGACATCCCAAAACAAATTGTTTTAGACGTGAGTTAAATAAACAAACATTATTTGAGCTGGTAGTGTCCAAGCCAAAAGTGAGACTTATGTCAACATGTTTGCTCCGCAATGGTAGCAGTATGCCCAAGCGAAAACAGAAATTTAACCGTGCAAAGTGGAGTGACCGACGCGACAATATTTCTGGCGAAAACAGAAGCCAAAGTTACCAGTGCTCAGCCTCCTGCAGGAAGATCATTTTTCTACACCCAAATCAATTTAGACTTGAGTCTGCTTCCATACCATGGTGAATTGACAGTAATTATTCTGAAGTCAGGTGTAAAAATAATATGTAAAAGAGATAATGACTCAAAGTATATGATACATTTAAATCTCTTTACTTAATTATCTTGAGGTCAGATTATGCTTAATTTTCTAGGGTGAGCAGTAATAGAAGGTGAAGAGATTACTTTTTCAGGCTTAGCTTCTCTTAATACTACCCATTGGAGCAGTAAGAAATCTCAACCTATATGGTGGTGCACATCTGTACGGCAGTAGACTAATCAAGCTGCAAATGAGCACAGACCAATTATCTAGTTCCTCTTTCTTGACCTAGGGTCAAAACAATTAAAACCACCTAAGGAGATCTAGTAAATTTATGCAAAATGAATGCCACAGAAAGGCACATCTCATGCTCGGTTATCTCCCTACTTGCTGCTGTGATCACACCCTACATGCATAGGAATTGATTTCTCAACTTGAGTGAAAATTAAGCTTATTTGTTCTGGATATATTTTGTTTTATTGATTGGTTTGGCTTTGGAGGTTTTTGGGGTTTTGATGGGTCTTTTTCCTTTTTTGATTGGTTGGTTGATCAGGTTTTTTTGTGATGAGGGTTTAATTAAATAAGTAGTTTATCTCTGACCTATATGCATTTTCCATGGGTTTCTCTCACTTGAACTACATATCTGACTTGTATCGTAAACTTCGTAGTACTAAATTTGCTGAAAGCATTTTGTATCACCCGCAAATTAGATGTCTTCTATATCGCAGCAACTGCTGTGCAATAGCAATGGTTTCACATTTTAGTAAAAGTTAGAAAAAATATCTGCTGTCTTGTTCTGTTACTGTGGTAACTAATTCTTAGTATTATAATCAAACTAGTGAAATAAAGAAATTTCAAAGAGCAGAAGCTGCTTTTACTCCAGAAACATAAAGTTTCAAAGTTCCAGAGCCTTTATTGGCAATTTCATTTTTTTTTTTCTGAATGTGTATAACCTGGTAACTTTTAATACTGTAATCTAACAAAGATTTCTTTCTATATTAAAAACATATAGAAACTTCTTCCTTCTTTTGTGGCTGACCAATAATCCCCCCAAAATGGAAGAAGGGTCGATAGAGATGGGCAAAGGTGATTGCTGTAGTTTAGGAATGGACATACATAAGTCACAGAATCATGGAATTAACAAGTTTGGAAAAGACCTTTGAGATCATCGAGTCCAACCTATGACCTAATACCACCTTACCAACTAAACCATGGAATTAAATGCCATGCCCAGTCTTTTTTTAAACACTTCCAAGGGACGGTGACTCCACCACCTCCCTGGCCAGCCTGTTCCAGTGCCCAGCCACTACTTCTGTGAAGAATTTTCTCCTGATGTTCAGCCTACTCCTGTCACAGCTTAAGACTGTGTCCTCTTGTCCTGTCACTGGTTGCCTGGGAAGTCCATGGGCCCTCCGTGGGATGCTCCCACGAGTGCCGAAGGAGCTGACAGATGTCATTGCCAGACCATTTTCAATAACCTTTGATTGATCATGGCAACAGGAGGAAGTGCTCAAAGACTGGAGGAAAGCAACTCATATTTTAAGGGGCAAGAAGAAGGTCCCAGGGAATTACCTGTCAACCAGTCTCATCTGGTGATGGAGAGAGTTGGGACTGCTTAGCCTAGAGAAGAAAAGGCTCAAAAGGGACTTAATCAGTGTACATAAATAACTGAAAGCCAGTTGCAGAGAGGACAGAGCAAATTGTTTTCATTGATGTCCAGTAAGAGGACAAGAGACAATGGGCACAAACTGAAACACAGGAGCTTTGTTCTGAACATTAGCAAACATTTTTGTAAGAGTGACTAAGCACTGTCACAGGCTGCCCAGAGAAATTATGGCTTCTCCGTCCTTAGAGATATTCAAAAGCTGCCTGAACATGGTCCTGGGCACGTGCCTCTAGGTGTCTGTGCTCAAGTAGGGGCTCAGACCAGATGACCTCCAGAGAACCCTTCCAATTTCAAACGTTCTGCAAATCACATTGGTGTTGAGACTGAATTGTAATTATTGCAATTACTGTATTTTATAAAGTGCAGCTTCTAATTTATGTTGTGTTCTTTGTATATTTGGTGTCACTCTGCTAAAACAAAAATCTCATGTAATACAAAATATCTTAAGTCAGATTCATTTCATATTAACCTTTACACCTTTCCTGTGTGGAATATCTAAAATAACCTCACTGAAGAGTATTGGAGTCTGATATCTTGTCATAAAGATCACTAACAATACTTCATACAAGCAGAGACCATTAATTTTACTGTAACTGTGAGGTACACAAAACATTAATTCCATATGGAAGAATTAAATACTCACAGACTGTGAAACAAAAAATTTGGTGGTCCTGGATTTTATTGTCCTATGCTGGGTCTGATATGTACTTTAATCATCAAGATTATATTTCCTCTACTGTACTTCAATGCTAACAGAGGGTCTTCAAAGCAGAAAGTCTAGAGTTTTTGCTCTTTTGATCTCATTTGATTCTTTTAAATGACAGACAGCTTGACAGACGTATGTGTTTATTTCCTATCTAAACTATCAAAAACACTGAAACAACTGTAGGCTTAT
Source organism: Cnemophilus loriae (assembly GCA_013397755.1). NCBI lineage: Eukaryota > Metazoa > Chordata > Aves > Passeriformes > Corvidae > Cnemophilus > Cnemophilus loriae. The sequence continues at coordinate 608,568 of VZTF01009271.1, read as the reverse complement.
CATAACTACTTTCAACTTCTGAATGGGTAATAATTTCAGAAATCAACTCCCTTTTATCTCCTATTTTATGTATTTGCTAGAAGCCCAGTGTCGTCTGCAATTCTTTCCAAGATGGATTTAACTGTGGGGAAAACTGATGGTGGCATGACCCTTTTTTTTCCTTAATTTACCTCAAATTTTCCAGCATTATTAGCTTCAAACACATGTGGCATATATATTTTAAGGAGAAACGGAAATTTTGTCAAAATCTATCCTACCTGTTTAGCTTCCAACAATCATGGGGAGGATCAACCATTAGGAGTCATCTAGGCTCCTTGGATGTCCAACTCATTAAAAATTTTAGTTTTCTCTTTTCATTGCTTCAGTATATTAACTTTTTTTCTTTTTTTTTCTTTTTTCTTTTTTTTTTTTCATTTTTTTCCCCAGACCAATAACAGCACATTTTTCAATTCTGTTTCCCATGCAATGATACGGGATTTAATATATCCAGTTAATTTGCACTGATGAATACCTTGTTAAGGTAAATCTATTTTTCAAAGCAAGGTATGGGCATAAACATTGAAAACTATTTCATGAAGTCAGTGACCTTTATAAAATGAATTCCTGCTGATAAAACTGGATACCACCTAAAGGCAGAAAGAAGGGGAATAGAATTTATATGTGTATTGGTTTTCAAGATTGATAACCAGGAAGAAAACTAGAGGGACAGCTGACATCAAAAGCAGAAGAAAACATCTACAACAGTTCTTCTAGCTCTGAGCACTGTAAGATATACATTTTTATTTTATTTTAATTTGAAATAATAGCAAATTCCCAGTGCCTGGTTCATTTTAATTTCATACCTAGTAATAATGGAGTTTAACACTATAATTTTATCTAAAGAGTTTTGCATTTATGCAAGCATGAAACTAACACACTTTCAAACCTCTTCCTTTCAGTATAAGGAAAAAATTTACATTTGAGTAAACCACAAAAAGCAGCAAGCATGTTAACTATTTTCTCCTTTTACTCCATAATCAAATAGTTTAATTGCCCAATGAATCTGCAGATACTAAGCTGGCTTCTAGCAGTTGTCCTCCAGATTACCATCGGAGCCTCCAGGGCAAATAATCATTGCAGTAATGACAACTTTTAAGGTAAACAGTGTTTCTATTAAATCAAAACATCAGCATCTGGGTAGACTAGAATCTCATTTATTTACATCAATAAAATATGCACCTTAGGACATGCTAGGTCACAGTTGAGTAATGTATTGCATTTTCCAGTGTTTTTAGAAAGGATGAATAATGACAGTGGAAAGGCTTGGATTCATTAAAGAAAAACAAATTTTGGAGCTGTGCAGCTCTTTATTTAGAAGGAGCTTGTGATATGAGCTGACAGTTGCTTTGTTTAGACAAGTGTCATAACTTTAGTTCACTGACCAAATTTTCTGAGATCAAATAGGGCAATATTTCTGCACACACACTAGGTAAACGATAGCATCAATGGGATAACAACAGTTTCAAATTTATTTGGAGCGAAACTCTAAGGTAAATAATCTTCTTTTGAAGGGAATGGCATCATTTGACTTAATCCAAATTTATGTCAAAGATGAGCTGCAAATAGGAGGGCTGAAATTTAGTCACGAAATCCCTGGGTTTCCCCTTAAATTATAGCTTTATTCTCTAGCCCTTTCTTGTGCTCCAAATCCTATTCATTCTTGTACTGGGTTTGCGTGGCTGGGTTTTGGTAGCCAGAGGCCACAGAGGTGGCTTCTGTGAGAAGCTGCCAGAAGCTTCCTCCCTGTCCAGCACAGCCAATGCCAGACAGCTTCAAGACAGACGTGCTGCTGGTCGAGGCTGGATCAACCAAAATGGTGGTAATGGCTCTGTAATAACATATTAAAGAAGAAAATAAACAGCTATGGTGAAGATGTATTTGTGGCCAGAGAAGAGAGGAGTGAGAATGTGAGACGAACAGCTCTGCAGACACCAAGGTCAGTGGAGGAGAGGGAGGAGGTGCTCCAGGTGCCTGGGCTGAGATTCCTTGACAACACGTGGTGATGACCATGGTGAAGAAGGTTGTCCACCTGCAGCCCATAGAGGACCACAGGGAAGCAGAGATCCACCTGCAGCCTGTGGAGGAGACCCACACTGGAGCAGGTAGATGCCTAACAAGAGGCTATGAATCCATGAGAAACCCACAGTGGAGGAAGGTCCTGGCAGAAACTTGTGATCTGTGGAGAGAGGAATTCACACTGGAGCAGGGGAAGAACTCGTCTTCCTGAGCAATGGCAGAAACATGTGGCAGAAACTGACCATAACCCCCATTCCCCATCTCTCTGCACCACCGAGGGCTAGTGGGTAGAGCTGGGAAGGACGGAGGGGTGGGGGAAAGGTGTTTTTGAAGTCTTATTTTACTTCTTATTATCCTGCTATGATTTTTTTAGTAATAAATTCAATTAATAGCTCTAATTCGAGTCTGTTTTGCATACAGTGACATTTGGTGAATGATCTCTCTCTGTCCGTATCTCAACTTACAAACCCTTCATAATATATTCTCTTCTCTATCCAGCTGTGGAGTAGAATGATAAGAGAGGCTTTGGTGGGTGTCTGGCATCCAGCCAGGGTCAACCCTATAGTTCTCAAAATCATATTACTGATTTCTTAGGCATTCAATGATCTATGCTGTGATATCTAATGCAAGTCTGTCTTCTCCTTCCTTTTTCTACAGACAGTGTTTATTGCTCTTCGTTGGAGTCCAAATCTGACTCCCAATGTACAATTTTTCCTTGTTACAAATCAGTGTCTTCCTGAAACAGATAATAAATAAAGCATTATGGAAAAGGCAGAGACTGAGAAAGGGATTTTAGGAGTAGGAACAGAAAGAAATTAAATGAAATGACAAGCTATCTCAACATAAGATTTGCCCAGGAATTTTTAGTAAAAATTGGTGTAGATTTGAGGACAGAATTAAGCTTGCTGTCTTTCCCTGGTAAGAAAGTATCCTGCAAAAGTTAGTTGTGATTCTTGCTTCCTGGATGCTTCAAACAACTCAGAGTTCTCCAATGCTATCAACATCCTCGAGGTGAATTTTCCACCAGTAAATGACTTTTCTCCTGTGCCAGCACTGTCTGCTATCTAGCACAGTAATTTTCCTTCCTGCTTCTTTACGCAGAGGATGTACTCATAGAGAGTGGCTGTATTCTGCCGCAGGCACCACTTGGCTTTTCTAACCAACCCACCCTCTCTCATGACTCATTTATTCTCTGTGTTACTGTATGCAACAGAGAACAAAGATTTGTATCAAAAGTCTTACTTTGGAATAGGGAGTGCTATAGCTTTTTGTGCTATGCTGGATTAGGAAGCAGGACTGATCAGCCTCGCAGTCTGCCATGCTCTCAGGATGCCTAGATTATCCAGGACGGTCTATGATGCTGCTCTGGCCCACACAATATTAAAACTTGAAAGATATGATACTTTAACTTAGGACTTTTCCATTCTTATTTTTTGTAATTCCCCTATCATTGCTGGACGTACTTTATCTGCAGACTTTGAGTCTGCACATCTGCTTCACAACTGTTTGGCAATTAACAGTCAATGCAGACTTTTTTTCCTCTTAGCTGATCAGAATGAAGTTTCTTTCAGGCGTAGTTGCTAAAAGTCACTTATGTCACTTAAATCTTGGTCTATTTTGAAATTTGAAAACAGATCATAAATACGTCACAATAGTCATGCCACATTCTCCTGGTCAACACACTGAATTCATAACCTATTATTGAATGTGATTGTATTTCCACCTCAGAAAACAAACCAAAAAAAGAAACAAATAATACTTATTCTCTATAATTTTCCACTTTTCTGTTAAGTTTAAGATGCATATTGTTGTTTCTTCTCTTTTGATGTTTATTATCTTTGTTTAAAAAGTCATAAAATTATGTTTCCAAGGCAGCAAGGTCTGAGTAATCTTTTAGTATAAAAAGTTGTCCTTTTTTCAAGAAAGTCTTGCTGTTTCTTCCCCTGAATAGAAAGACCTATATGTTGGCTATTCCTCCACAAGGCTGGAAAAAAAAAGTAAAACAAAAAATAAAGGAGCTAAAATTAAGGCTGGCTTCATCCTTGTCATATTCTTAGTTTCTTCCTCTGCTTTCTTGTACTGCTTTCAAATCTTTCATATCAAAGATAGCAGCCAAAATAATATTTTCTTCTGCTACTTCAATAATATTCTCTTGAGGGCATTCTACTCCTGCCCACAGCAATACAGCATTACAGTTATGTTGGTTGTGCTGCCCTCAAAGCATTGACTATTTGCTGTTTGTTTTTGTCTTCCTTGTGTACTCAAGCTTTAGTGCTCTCCTTGCATCCTCAAACTGGCCACCACTGCCTATTTTTCTGCTTCTACAGACTGCTTTCCTGCTCTTTGAGTGTTTTCCCTTAACAGCTATGTGGTCACACTCTTTCCTCAAACCTTTGTATATGAACATCCTAAAAGCCTTACATATGTACTTTCGTCTCTAGCAACTGAATGGCAGATAATTAAACTTTAATTAAAAAGAAATTGAGCCATCAAAGTGTTTATATATCTTGCTTAATGCTAGAAGAGAACCTTTGGAATGGTAAATTCTTGGAACAGGTTTAAAGAAGAATTGCCCACATTTATTTGCTTTTACTCTAATCTGATTCAAGAGAGATCAAAAACTACAGTGTCTCATAAGCTAGACCAAACACTCCTCTGAGATATCCTCCTAAAAGTTATCATAAGATAAAGAAAACAAATGTATTTTCCTGTGTCTTCCAAAAGAGACCACCTGAAAGTACCACCTGTTAGGTCATTCTAGTCAGTAAAAGAGATGTGCTTTTAAAAAAATTCCTTTGCTGAAAGTTGAAAAAAATGATGAAATGAGCAGCTGCTGTCAGCTCAGTGATCCCATATGCTTCCTCTTGTCTTTTTGAGTTGAGGATCCTAGTTAGACTACATTTTGTGCTACACTGCACTCATCTGAGTCAATCCTACCCCGAAAAGGTAAGGTAGTGAACTGTGACATAATAAGAGCACAAAGTAAGAGCGCTACTGGCATCATGGGACACTGACATAAAGATCCGAGGTTCTAATATCTCAAGTTTTGAATAATATTTTACAGTTTTTATCTCTGAAGTGGAAGCTCCAAAAATATCCGTTCTCATTTTTCTTGTCATTAAATAACAGAAATTAAAATATTTTCCATAATTATTTTCTTTAATGAACTTTAGTCCTCTACAGCCAGACTGTATTTGTACAGGCCCTTATTTCCTTCCTACATGGTGTCTGTCTGAAACTCTTGCCAAGATTCTGCCTACAGAGATTCCTCCACATTCTGTCTCTAAATCAAGCAAGTCTTAACCTGGCAGAAAAAGCATAAAGTACAGCTCTTGAGCTTGAACTGAGCCTTAAAATCGAATTTGTCTGTACCAACCCAGAAGCAGCTGTGCAAGAAACTGGTTCAAACAAGCTTAGTGCTGTAACTGCTTTATCCTACATCGCATCCTCCATCTGCAGTATAAATCCACTCTCCCTACATATGGTGTTCTAAAATCCATGTCCCTGAAATGTTTAGGCAAGGAAATATGTCCAGGTCTTTATTACCTAGACAAAAGCATCATACCTGTAAACACCTTCTTCCATCAGTCCTGTGAGAATATTGAAGAACAATTTAGACCATTAAAATTTTGAGGAAAGTACAAATGTCTTCTCCTAGCAAGTTCTGCTTGAGAACACCATATTTGTTATGAAAAACTTTAGGGTGTGTGATTACTCGCAAATAATTAAGACAAAAAGTAATGTCTTTATTCTTCCATGAAAATTCAAGACGAAACAAAAATGGAATTATAAAATTTAGTCAGTTTGATGCCTAAAGATTTTTAGCTTTTTATATATTTTTCATCTATTTGTCACTTTGTAGACTGTTAATACACAGTTATGACTTGTAGTACTTTTCCTGCCCTTTCCCACAGTTTAAAAACCCCTTACTAATCAATTCTTGAAACTCTGTTTAGTCTTGCCTTTAGTCTAGCAAGGACACTTTGTTTTGCACTATACATTGTAGATGCAACAGAGCATAAGGCTAAGAGTTCAGGGGGGAACTGGGCAGAACCTGGGTGAAAATTATCTAATCAACTGCTCTTCTAATTGGACAATATTTGATAGATATACTAATCAACTAACCTTATAAAAATTGGAGATACAGTATGTCACTTGTGCATATCAACATATTGTGTGCCTCGAAGGCTTTTAATTAAAGATTTGCTTTTATATTATCATTTTAACACTGTTTGGAAAGATTTTGTGCTTCATTCTAGGCAACAAGCTAAGTTTCCTCAATCGCTTTTTAAAAGCAAGCAGTTTTTAAAAATTTCTTTCCTTTCCAAATCTATAAAAATTTTTTATTTTCATTTTTTATTGAATTGGAAATAAAAAAATCCTACAAATATTTGAACCTTCTTTTATTTATGCTTTTAGATATCCTGAAAACTAATCATAAGAGTTAATTAAAAGAAATCATAACCTCAACATTTCAGAATAATACAATAGCTCTAGAAATTATCTAATCAGGACAAATTCATCTCTCCTGAGGTCTTTTGGCCTTAAAAAAAAAAAAAAAAAGCCATTAATTTTTAAAATTCCTGAGATCTTCCACAGATGAAAGCTAGAATTCCAGAATTTGGCAAATCAGTATTGTTGAATTACATAGTTGATATATTGTGGCTTAAAAGGCTTGATTTAATAAACAGCAGCTACTACTGCTGACTATTTGAAAAACATTTCTCAGATGTTTCTAAAGTTAATTCAACTAAAATGGTGGGGTTTTTTTTCAAACCTCACCATTCAGTTTGATAATTCAGGAAAACCTTGTAAGTAAAACGAATAAATAAGCAAGAGGAATTAATTAATCCTAGGCTACAACAAAAGGAGCAGGGCTAGCTGGTCAAGGGAGGGGATTCTGCCCCTCTACTCTGTTCTTGTGAGAACCCCACCTGGGATGCTGCACTCAGCAAAAAATCCTCAGCACAGAAAGGACATTGACCTGTTGGAGAGTGTCTAGAGGAGGGCTACAGCAATGATCAGGGGAATGGAACACCTCTCCCATGAAGGAAGGTTGAGAGAGTTGGGGTTGTTCAAACTGGAGAAGAGCTTCAGGGAGACCTTCGACCAGCCTTCCAGTATTGGAAAAGGTTCTATAAGAAATTAAAATTATTCTCCTTTATCTATAGTTGTGATTGAGGGTCTTGAAGATTCATTATAGAGATTCCTTCTAGCACCTGGAGGGAGCCTTCAAGAAATGTGGAGGTAAATTTTTTAGCAGGACCCGTTGCAATAGGACAGGAGGTGGCAGCTTTAAACTAAGAGAGTCAGTTTAAGTTAGATGTAAAGAAGAAGTTTTTTACGATGAGGTTGGTGAAACACTGGAACAGGTTGCCCAGAGAGGTGGTAGATTCCTAGTCCTTGGAAACTTTCCAGGTCGCATTGGGCTAGGCTCTGCACAACATGATCTAGTGGAAGATATCCCTGCTCATTGCACAGTGGTTGGACTAGATGGCCTTTAAGGGTTCTTTTCAAGCCAAACTTTTCCATGATTCTATGTGTTCATTAGATAGACGTGCATGTGTTTGCATACCATAATTAAAACTTAAGATAATATGTGATCGGGTTTTTTTCCCCCAAAATACATTCAGATAATGACCTGGATTGTATAGGAACTTGTAAGAATTTTTATAGGCATTTATTTTATGGCATCTCAAGCACTTGCTTTCAGTTTTAGGAAAGAAATATTAATTAAGTTTGTTTGTTTTTTTTTTTTCACAAAGCTGTATTTGCAGTTTCCTATTCTAGCCTCAACTGTTTGACCCTTTCAATATTGCCTGACAAGGAGCTGATCAATTATATTTAAAATAAAAAAAAAAAAAATTGATACAGAATATTATGTAACAAGACACACATCTTGTGAAATATTTTTTGGAACAAAAAAAATTAAGACAATTGCTATTTCATTTATTTATATTTATCAAGGAAGTGTAATGCACTTGAATCTGACATTATCAAAATTTTAAACCTCTGCCAGAGAGATATTAAATTAAATGATGACCTAGTAAAGGGGAAGAGGAAGGGAAGTGAATACAAGCTCATACTTGCAAAATCAGTTGTATGACAAGATCTTTGAAAATTTAAGACAAAAATCAGAAGACATGTCGTTAGAGTGTAATACTGATTTTTTATTCACTTTTCGAATTCTAATTTTTATCAGCAAGAAAGTTGATAGTAGGTCTTCAGTATAAACAACACTATTAAAAATCACAGATGAATTTTCATCATATTGTGAGCAAAAATGGTCGCTGTTAAGTAATAACTTTTAAATATTCAGAAAACAATGCACATGACTCTTTATATCTCTATATACAAGCACAAAAAATTTGATTTCATTAACCACTATAAGGTACTCCAGATTTTCATCTCCCATTTCATTCCCTCGGTATTTCCTGGGCATGCTTTGCATTTTCTTTCCTACAGGACACAGAGGCCTACAGCATCTAAAACTTAGTTAATACATTCACAGCACATCTACAGCTGTGCTTGCACATTGTGGTCTGTCCTATGGGACAACCCCAAGACCATCTCTAATGTATACACATGATTAGAGAGTTTTTCTGGCCAGAACAAAAAGATCAGCTCAGCTGCTACGATGCCCACAGCTCTGTGGTTTGGGGTTTCTTTTTGGTTTTTTGTTTAGTTGTTCGGTTGGGTTTTTTGGGGTTGGATTTTTTTTTTGTTTGATTGGGTTTTACTGGTTTTACTTTGTTTGAGGTTTTTCTTTTCTGTTTCAGTTTTGACCTTACTAGAATTTCCTGATCTAAATCAGTCCACTTCAAATAGCTTAGCTCACTAGTTACTCATAATCACATTGAGCTTTACCCATCACTGCAATATAGTGAACTCAGAATGAGAGGCTACTTTGCACCCTATTTTGTTCTGCCTTATACATTGAAAGCCACATTACAAAGAATAATTTTTGAGCTTAAGACTCTCTTCCAGTATAGACACTGGTATTACACTGTGTATTTGACATTTACAGAAACAAGGAATATGAACAAAAATTCTTTGTGCTTCAAAAAATATTCCCTGGACTCTAGCAATACTTCCAGCCAGAAAACCCATATTCTCAGGGACACGGCAATCGGAAAACATGTGCCCAGTGCATCATTTCAGGGCACAAACACCTTTTAAATCTGGAACATCCATGGAGACTGAGAACTCAGCTGTCATACCAAGATCTCATCAGGGTTAGGGTTAAGATTCAGCTAGCCACAAAGCCTACAGCTCCAGGAACACGGGTACTGGAAGAGGCATGCCATGAGAATCACAGCAGGGCACCAACAATGCTGCATCCATATTTTTCCGATCTGGGCCACTCACTGAATTGAGGACCTCACTTGCAGTGTCATAATTCCTTTATGGTCAGGATTAGTTAGGATTCAGAGAGTCATTGAGCCTACACCTCTAGGGACAGTAGGGCTGGAATACATATGCAAAAAAAATCGTTAAAGGACACCAACATTGCTGCATCCAAACCTTTCTAATCTGGAACACCTCTGGTGGCAGGGAACTTGGAACAGAGCTCAGACTTCTTCATGGTTAGGGTTATGGTTTTGACAGCCAGAAAGTCTATAGTCCCAGGAAAACTGGGGCTGGAAAATGTATACACAATACATCATTTCAGGGCACCAACATTGCTGCCTTCACACCTTTCAAATCTAGGACACCCGTGGAGACTGGGAGCTCAACAGTATCTCGCTAGGGTTAGGTTAGGCTTCAGCTAGCCACAGAGCCTACAGCTCCTGGGATACTGCTACTGGAAAAGACATGCCAAGAGGATCACAGCAGGACAGCCACATGGCCGCCTCAACACTTATCTAATCTGGGCCACCCAAGGTGATGGGTATCTCAGGTGTAGGCCAAGATTCTACTCTGTTTAGAGTTAAGGCTCAGAGAACCAGAGAGCCTGTAACCACAGAGCTTTGTCTACTCCAGGCCCATCCAGCCACCTCAAATTTTCAGCCTTGGCTTCTGTATCTCACTATGGCATTCTGCTGTAATCCCAACTATTTCACACTGCTTGATATTTACATATATGTGAAGGGACTCCCTTTTTCCAGAAAATACCTGGAAAATTCATAATCACATTCATATAGGTCTTGTCCACCCAGTTTTTCAACTCACCATATCCCTCTTGTCAGCATAAGCGAGCAAGTTCAACCATAGCTGATTACTAAGTATCATACTCCAAACTGACTTCATGAATATCAGCACATTCATCCATTCACCTAATCTACCAGATTAAATAATTAGGACATGATGAATTCAAAGTAGCCCAATCAATGGAGTCAAAAAACAAAAGACACCATCTTTTCAATGTCTTTCTTAAACTGCTGAGAGCAGAAAAGTCTCTGTTGTGAAATGTGGCTGCTGTCTGTTTACTAATTCAGATGTCTGGTTTTGGGTCAAATAAACACCAGAATGCATGCAAACCTAATCATTGCCCTTTTCCCCCAAAGTCACCTGAAATTAAACATGAATAGAGTTAATAACATGCTTTTATCACAGATCTAAAAGGCAAATATTATTTCCAGTGCCTCACCGCCCAGTTTACTTGGGAGTGAAAAAGCTTTGTGCTGCTGAAACTTCTCTTTGTGCTGCTGAAACTTCTCTTACAGTCTTGACTGGCATGTGAATGTCTACATATGCAAACTGGATCAAAAGACAGGAAAAGGATAACTGGGGAATCCCATTCAGCCTACTGCAATTGCAAGCAAAAAAGGGATAGAGATTTAATCCAAATGGGTCAACAGAAAATAGAAGTCATATGCTACCACATACCACAGCCACAGAAAGCATAGCATCTCTTGGGTAATCTACCCAAGATTTGAGCCTCAGTCATTCTGTACATACAGTGTCTTAAATTACAGGCACAATCCTTGCCTAATACTCTTTTTCTGCGTGTTAATTCTGAAGCCTACCTTAGGCCTCCTTTCAAAGTCTTAGGAGTCTATAAAATTGTGGCAAGAGTGAACAAATAAAATTATCTCGAGATTAACCCATCTGTCCTCTCTTCTGATCAGTGTACAGATAGGACTCATGAGAGTGAGAGGAAAGTGTTCTGAAAAGAGGACCCATGTGGTTTATCTCCCAGTCTTTTGCTTTTGAGAAGTATATGAAGGGAAACTGAAGGAGGATTAATTTAATAAAACTAGTGCTGTATAGACCTGTTATGAAATGTCTCTCATATTATCAATTTATTTACCAAGTTGCCGTTGATGATCCTGACACCAGACTCTTCTGCAGCCATGTGATTCAACAGAATCAGTAAAAACCTGAAACTGTAGTTATTGGATTGGTGCTTCTTGTGAAATAACTAAACAATGCAAAATTGAGTAACTGATTGTCTTCAAAATGTGAAGACCCAATTGAATGAAAAGATGGTGTTCTTATACTATTTATCTGATCCTTTCTAACTTAGCAGCTCAGTGGTGATCTGCTTAGTTATTAAACTCACATAGAGGATCACATAAATGTTTACCTTTTCAGATTTTTAAGGCAAGACTGACTAACATTTTTCATTGAGCTAATCAGAACTTTAAACCATCCCTAGCCAATTTAATTCTAAGAACCAAAACTGTACATTAAATGTAAACATTAATCAATTTTATGGTAATAAAGTCTTACCAGTAAATTGCCACTTAAGATTTTTATTTCATTTTCTCTGTCTGTGATTATATTGTGAATATTCAGACCATGGAGATATAGGGGTGAATTCCTAATCGTATGAATAAACATCTCTGCATTAGTATAACATATCAGCATTCAAAGCCAACCACAAAATGTCTCATTCTGATGTCTAAAGGTCTTGAAACCCCACTTTCTCTGTAATGCAATTACAGAAAATCACACATACTCAGAAGAAAGCAAATACTATGATCCAAACCCCAAAAGGCATTTAAGTACCTGACTTCAAGCAAATTCAGCAGGTATTAGGTATTTGCATACATTTGTGGATCTAGGACTAAACTGCTTTCAATTTTATTCCTCCAGTGAAATGACCAATAACAGTGTGTTCTGAACCCTATACCATAATCACAGCCATTGTCATGAAAAAAGTTTCTGCCTGAAAGTGGGTGCTGAACTTTACCCATGGGATCAGTCTTGAAGAGAGAGAAAAAAGAGCAAAATCAGAAGACAGCTATTGAACCATCTGATGAAATTGGCAGGAGGGTGAGAAGGGAGAGGGACAGATGCAAGTGCCACCACTTTGTTACTCGCAGCACCCACAGGAAACCTGGTGTACTTGGCTGCAGCAGATATGCCTGGGCCCACCCAGATTTGCTACCTCTCCTTCCTACTCAGCAACCTGCCAGGCACTGCAGGAAGGCTGCTGAGAGAAAAGCAGAAACAGACAGCGGTTTTGCAGAATGGCTGAAAAGGTACAACTGCTTCCACAAGAGCCAAGGCTTTCCTGGGGAAGGAGGATACGCTACTGCTCGTACAGATAGACTGCCACTGCCGGAAATAAAGGAGTGTCTGTTCTCATTGAAAGGCATGCTTTACCCTGGACAAGAGACCCAGTCCCTCAACCCAGCCACTCCATCCCTGCAGAAATATTACAGACTGCCACAGGAAGGACAAATGGAAATGGTGTTCCCATCCAGGCATATAACTGTGGTGAACTGAATGAAGAATGAACTTTCAGTTAGAAAGAGACGGAAAGCTGTTGGAGACAGAAGATAACAAACCGAATTTCCGTTAGCACAATACAACACAGACTTGAAAGTTCTGACTGTGCTAGTCTAACATTTTCTGTACAGTGGTCAACTGGAAATAAGACAATGTCTTGTTGCTGCACCACCATTTAGAGCTCCCAGCTATTGAGAGGTTTTATGCCAGTGATCCCACCTGCCTACCCACATTGGTAATTTGATGAATTTTCCACTAAAATAATCTGTATTCATAAATAAAATAAGATGTTAAATTAGAGCCTAGCAGCTTGGGGTTCTAAAGACATCAACAATCACATATTCATTTTGTTCCATACTGACCTGGTGAATTACCTAGCAATCTCATTTTTTCAAACTCTTAAACCACAAGGAAAAAATCTATCCTCACCATCAATAAAGGGAGCTAATGATGACAAATTAGTCAAATTGGCAAGTACAAGATTCTTTCAGAGAATCATTCTATTTTATGCCTCTTTCTAACGCAAAGCTATTATGTTCCAATCTACAACTTCATTGAAGGCTATTATAAAAAACACCCTCATGCAGCTCATCATACTGTAACAACTTCGGTGCCTTAGATATCCTGTTTCTAAAGATTCTGTTGTTGGATTTCTCTCTGCATGAACTTTGAAAACTTGCATAAGAGTTATCAGCATTTCATATTACTAACCTTGAGAGTGTCCCATGAATTGAAAAAAATCCAGGCAGCTACATTAACTTGACTTTTGGAATTGCAGCTTATGAGTGTTCTTCTATTCATTAAAAGAAAGAAGTAAATAATAATACCCTCCTCCCTCGCCCCCCCCCAACTTTCTGAACTCAATGTTCCACCCTATTAGTGTGCAAATGTGCTAGCTCTGTAATTCACCATTTTTGATTATTTACAGCGATCCCATGAATTCAAGGAAATATATGCATTGTCATTTTCAGGATTCTTCTCTCAGACAGAATTGTTTCTGCAGAACTTCGATGTTTTAGCCTCAGGCCCTATGCAGTATGTCATTGACAATAAAATTTTATCTATTCCTTTTGACAGGTAAGATATATTGGCACAATATTACAGAGGAAAAGAAGTTAACATTATGGTTGAAAAATAAAAATTCAGGACATTTAACTGTAGCAGCTTTAATATGTTATATAACCATTTGACAACCACAACAAATCTGAGCAGATATAGTTTCAAACATTTCTCAGGCCATTTACAGTTATTCACATTAATAATAGATTACACTTATTTAACCTTTCATAATAAAACTCCTCCTTATTGAAATCTATTATGCCAGATAATTACGAACGATGACGGTCTTGTTCATAAAGACTTAAAAATATTTACTCTTGCTATTATTGAAAATCATGTACTTATCTCAAATCAAATTAACATATATAACATGACTAATCAGTTTAGTGATGTTTGTCAACCATACAGTGATGTTGGATTTATTAGTACAAAAGTTGAGTTTCATTATCGTCAACATTTATTTTAGGACATGCCTTCTCCAGTAATTCTACTACATAACATTACTTTTTAATGAAGTTGAGCATTTGTTGTAAGCTTGTCCATCTCCAAGCCTTAGTAATGTTGCTGACCAGAAGTATGAAGAACATTCAAGGTTGTATTAAATAATTATCTAAACTGGTCACGAAGTCTATCATCCACCTTGCCATTATGCAAACATCAGGGAGAATGTTTCTTAAAGCTTGTCAGGAGTATATATTCAACCAAAATATTCAACCACATACGGAGGACAATATAAAAACTCGAAGAAAAACTAATTGTTTTGAATGCTGGGAACTTCTGCAGACAGAGCATTAGATGGACTATTATTTAACTGGTATTTATTTAATTATCTGAGATCTTAGCTTCAGCTGATTCAGAACACATGTAAAAATCGGATCTGAATCCTTTGTCTGTAAATGTTTTCAGGGAGATGTTTTTATCTCAGTGAGAGCCGTCATGGATATGGATACACTAATACTATTTAAATAAAACTCCTGAGAATATACACAATAGCCTCCTGCTAATAAGTGTAGCACAATTGCACTTGTTTTGAAGTTCTTTTGTGTTAATTGTTATAACATTATGAAACTGAGCCCAGGGAATGATTATTCAGGCATTTTTATCACTGACAGCTGGATGCTAGTGTGGATTATTTTTATACTGCCCAACCGTATTTCAACAAATTAAGCTACAATTGTGTCTGCATTTTGAATGTCTTTATAAAATAGTTGTCTTTTTTCACTACTTATTTTTTTTTATGTTGCACAGCCACAAGTATTACCATATTCTTAAGGAAGCTCCAACATAAATAAGACAACGAAGATGCAAAAATTTTGATCGAATTAACTGTTTTTGTTCTATGCACCAGGTATAGAAAAACGATTAACTTTCACATCTTTATCCATCTGTAGAGGCATGCATTAATTTGCACTCAACATTTTCATATCCTGAAATGACAAAAAATACTTAAAAGCAAATCTTGCAAACTTGATCCTGTAAATATTTATGTGCTTAACTAGGGAGAATGGAGTTAAAAGTCGTTATAAGGTATATTGCTTGGATCATCACAGTTCTTACTCTGAAGAAGTGGAATTTAGTTTTCTATAGATCTTTTATGACTTTTTTGAAAACATAATTTTCACTAACCTAAATTCTTCTCACACTGGAGAGGAGGCTTTATTTTCTATACAGCAACAGAAGCACAGACTTCATTGCAGATCAAATATCCACAAATTTACGCAGCTGCGTAGCTCTTCATCTTTGAATTTTAATATAACCTTGTTGTTTGCATTTGTTAAGGTCACTCAACTTTCACAATATTATTTTTCATTTTTCTTTTCTTGAAAAAGTTAAAAAAATAGCAAGTCATTATATTTTTCTGCTGGCAGATTGTGATACATTGAGTGCAATCCAGAATGATATCAAGTAGAACATTCTTTTGTGAAGAAATTTTAGAGGTGGCTGCCATTTTGCTTGGCAAAAAAATTATGAAAGAGCTCTGTTGTTTCAGCTCACAGATTGCCATCAAACGTTACTTAATGGCTTGCTTCTGACAGACTAGGAGATTACAAACCTATGCAAAACCAAGAAAATTACGAGCGTTGGGACCACTCACCAGTTTCCATGAATATATACCCTGGATTCACAGGTGGTAAAGAAATTGAGCATTCTGCTGGCTTTCCAGGTGACCAGAGATCTCTCCACAACTGAAGCGGAGTTGTTCTGACTCACTGGGAACCCAGTATAGGCAATGTCAATTATGGACTTCTGGATCCTCCACCAGGATCTGCCTAATTTGTCTTCCTGGTGCAGCTTTTAGGAAGGGCAATAGAAGAATAACGGATGGTGAAAGAGAAAGCAGTCTAATGCTGAAATTTTGCAGCCAGTAGTGTGAATGTGCTACAGGAAGGATTAATATCCAGAAGTCCTAGCTGTACCTTAATTCTGTTTCAGCATAACCTCTTTGTTCAGATGGACTGTGCATGGCAAGCTGAGCTGAGCGATATAGATTTGAGGGATATTTAAGATCAGCTTTCTCACAAAAAAAACCCACATGTATTCTCTCATGGAATTCCTCCATGTCTGCATGGATGTCCAAGCCTTGTTGAACTCTAGTTGTTTAGACAATCCATTCAAAAACCAATAGTTTTCTTCTTTTAAGACAATGTTAAAAGTTGTGATATTCTTAATTATGTTATTGCACCTAAGGCTGGGCAGTAACGCATCTACTGAATTCTTATAAATAAAATATATTAATGAAATAAGAACAAGTGTTAACTTTTTTTAAAGTTGTGGATTTGGTGGGGTTTTTTTGTTTGTTTTTTTTTAGCTGTAAAATGTAACTATACCATATTCATCACTGTATTGACACTAAAACCTTAATCAGTAAGTCTTTTGCACTAAAATTACATTTCTACCATTATATTTTACAGTCTTCAGCTGGGAAAAGTTAGCAAAAATATGGACTGGAATGGTCTGGTGCATACTCTTTAAAACAGTTTCATAGTCTAAAGATACATAGCTGTCTTTTCTGTCTGTAAAGAATTCTCTAAATGTTTCTAATTTGCAATGGAAACTCTGATAAATAAGTTATCATCACAAAATTATGGACATTATAAAGATGATTACTTTGATGTAAGTACAAAAATGGTTTCAATGCTTAATGAGAAATAAGATATGAAAAACAATATTCTAACTCTGAACCAAAAAGAGCTTCTTCTGAATTAATCATTTGCTGTTTTCACACATAACTGTAAAATCTGAACATAGTCATGAGGTACCACCTTCAACATGAGCAGAAATTTATGAGACACTGTACTCATAACAAGTGCCGCAAGAGGAGTGTCAGAAAATTCATGTTTCCAAAATGTCAATCTAAATCATAAAATGTAGAGAGGAGGGAAAGGCACATTCATGTGCATCTATGATCAGTAAATAAGACAGACTATAATGCAGAGAAATGTCTTTTCACGAGCTTTATTAATATTTCCAGTATGTTTTCTTAGTAAGTTATGTTTTGGTTCAGTTTGCTTTTGGTGTTAGTTAGAAAACAAAAAGTGTAATTCCGAAGGAAATATTTTCAAAAGTGTAAATGTGTTTGTATTTGCTAGGAAAATAGAATTATTATCTTCTTTCCCCTTTCTTTGCCCTTTGTAACTTTATTTGTCAGGGGAAGTCTCCATAAAACTTCATTTAAATTATAATTATTTTCATTCTCATTTCATCTGTAAGTCTCAGTGCAACCTCAAAATGGCTATGAGATTGACTATGTTATATAGCATTTTTTATTATTTGACATTCTCCCAAGAATTTCCGTGTGTAAATGGTCATAACAGAAACAGCAGCCTTTTTCATATATGTAATTTTTCTTTTGAGGCCATGGAATTATTCAAAAGATTATCTTAAACCATTGTATTTATGATAGCAAATTTTATTTGGAGATTATATGAAGGATCCATCAGTGAGCTGTTGCTGTTTTGCATCTCTCTGACACAGCGAAGCAGCTGTAAGTTCTCTGCACTGGTTGGATTTGCAGCTGCTTTTTGCTGCCATCATGACACAAAGCAGCAAGAGCATCCTGGTGTATCTGGTCTGTACCTGATATCCCTTAGATTAGATATATATCTTTACATATCACTGCTCAGGACTTTAGAAATTTAGTTTACAGACCATATGACATAATGAGAAAAACAGGACAGACAGACTGACAAGCTGACTGGCTAGCTTTGTTAAGGAGTGATACAGATGCAGTTCAAAGCCTTTAGACCAGGCATTCCTCACGTACTTCTCCAGGATTTATTTACTGTATATACAGCCTTGTACAGAGATATGATTTCTCATTGCCTTGCTAAATCCTTGACTTCCAGAGCTTTAGAGTAGAACTTGACTAAATTAACAGCATATTCTACTTCTTTCTGTGAGAAATACTGGGTTGTTTTTTTTTTCTTTTACAACCAGCACTGTTCTTCTGCTGTTTGGGTTAGTCTACATCTTAGCTTTATTTATTTCATCTGTTAAAAATGATAGCTTCCTCTGAATAAGTCTAATCTGACTACTCAGATTTTCCTCTATGTTGCTGTGCTCATTGAATTCAGAAGTATCAGCTTGCCCTAAGCGCTTCAGAGCTCAGGAAAGGAAGGTGACCTGCTTCAGGCATTCACACAATGATTCAAAACCCACCAATCCTCTTTGATTACTTCCAGCCGTACCTCGAGTCCTGCTTGAAGTATTTCTGGGCTGTGTCAGGAAGAAGAGGCTATCCTTGTATATCTCCAGAGTTAGCTGTATTACCCTCTCTAAGACAGAAGAGCAAATGGTTTCCATGGTATGTGGGTCAAAGAACTCAGTATAAAAGTCTGTCCATTTCTTTTTCTCAGAATTAAACAAAAGTCTTTTTACTGGAGCAAGGCAAAACAAGAGATAACACCTACTTTAGTTCTTTAACTGCTTTTTCCTTGTACTTAATCTTTCAGAAATATCAACACACTCAGTCTTATTCTGACATACTAAATATAGAAATGAAGTATTCCAGACATAACTATGATAAGTATACAAATAAAACTATTTTTTGAAACCAGATAATACTTCCATGTAATTACTTCTCTTTTTCTGCTTGTACTTTGAACAGCAGAACTAATTATTACAGCAAACAAAATAGAATAAAAATCAACCAAAACACTTAACTCTTTCTAGCTCTACAATGTCAGATATATATATATTTTTAATTTTATTTTTTAAGGAGTGAAGGATTGCTCTGTTCTTTCAAAATGGAAAGATCTATTCTTTCAATGGTAGCTATGAGTGTCTGCGCAACCACTGTATTTAGCATAATGAAGTTACAAGATTGCCTTTGTTTGTTATGGATTAATATGCGAAATACTCCCAACAGTGAAGGTGAGGATAAAGGTCTTTTTTAGAGGCACCATATACTATTTTCATGTGAAAGTTAACCAGTGATGTAAAGCCAGGGGTTCTATGACTGGAAAATTATATTTTTAAAGTCTGAATAAGTTTTTCTATACAGAATCAACCAAATTATGCATATAGATAGATGTAGACAGACATAGAAACACATTAATTTTCAAGCAAAAGTAAACCTTTTTTATGTTTGTTTGTTTTTAGTTTGGGATTTTTTTGGTTTTTTTTGGGGGGGGGGGGTTTTTTGAGGGCCTATTCTCATGATTTGACTATCTTAGGGATTAGTCCTTCCAGTTTCACAAAACGCCACTTACAGATTCCTTATTCACTTGAAAGCTTAGGCTGGGTCAGTTTCTTCCCGTGGTCAGTTATAATGGCTGAAGATGGAGATGCCTCAGGGAATAATCTTTCCATAAAGAATTAAAAGTTTATTTCCAACATATGCAAGAATTTGATTTTATTTTGTTCTGTCAGCATTGTAACATTTAACAAAATTCACTGAGTTGCTTCCTGGTTTTAATTTTACTGGTGGAGTTTTTTTTGTGGGAGAAAGAGGGAATTGAGATGATGAGATATGTGATCACTGATTGCAAAAAATCACCATAGCAGGAGCAATCAGGATTTTAGTTCAGTTTTGTAAGATCTCTGGGTAAGAGTATTGCTATCAGCAGTATTTCTCATGTATATGATGTCCGCATGTTTCCAAAGTCAGCATCAGTAATAATTCTTCTGCATGGGAAGAGAATACACATCTATTCCACTGATGGAATTCTGGCCCTTCTAAATCACAGAGAAAATGCCTATGCCTGAGCCAGTCATCCAAGGTTTCCTTAACGGTCAGGGAACAAAAGGATATGCTTAGAGGATAATCCATCAAAACTAATTTGGAGAAGAACTCCACACACCCTTGATTTTTTTTTCCTTTTATTCCTTCTCATCTCTGGACTATAAATTTAGAGAGCCGAGGATATCTATTTTGGGTATATGGATCTAAATCTAGATGGATAAATCCTTCGCTTTTGTCTCTATCCGCTGATGAGCTTACATAGGTTGCTTTATTCAAAAGGTTCTTCCCGGTAAGAAAAGTTCAGTGAAAAATAAGAAACAGTCCTGTGGCTCTGAAAGCACAATCTGAAGACAAACATGGGCATATAAGAGACTAAATCAGTTACCAGCATCAGAGACCGGGAGGCTACTTGGTCCTACAGAAGTGCTGGTCCAGAATAGCACTCTTTACATAAGATCTGTGCTCACACCCTGCAGTGAGAAGAATAATGTTTAAGGAGTTACACACATACCATGAGCACCTTACATACTTCTAACACAACCTGTTCAGCTCTAGTAGTAATTAACCCTGATCACCTCCCACACGATAAAAACATTGCTACTTGACAAATTAAAATACCGCCCTTTGCTGGATCTCTGAAGAGGCACATTCTGTTGGGGTTAATTGAAGTTGTGAAAAATGGCAGGTTAACCGCTTTGCGCTGTCAGAAGAAGGCTATGGCAGAAAAAATTAGGGCTGAAACACAATCCTCCTCCTCAAACAATATATTTCATATATCTCATACCTCGCTTTGCCCTATCACTGGACACTTGACAAGAACTCAGGACATTTGAAGAGTTTTGATGTGACTGGACTTGTTAGAGGAAAGAGTGTTGTTAGTTCACTGAATGGGATTTTTACAGAAGAGTTCAAGATTGAAGGCAAATTGAAAATTAAGATTTTGCAAAATAAACTAGATAAAACTGAGATTTTTTTCATTGCTAATGACCACATTGATTTACAAAAAAATCCCAAAAAATGTTGCAGCTTGATAATTACGAGTTCAGGCAGTTAACTTAGATGCTGCTTTCAGCAGACCTCAGTGAAAACTGCCCAGCCTGCACTTTTGTTGAGAGCTAAAAATAATTATGTGTTCTGCAACAGTATAACAGTTACCATATAATTACATGAAACTAGAGAATGTATTTGATATTTATGTTCTATAGATTAAAAGCATTGTCAAGAACACAAATGACTGAATAAAACAATCCCGCATAGCCGTGGAAGCCTGTTCTAGCATGTAGCAGTTTAGAGAGATAATACTGTGGGAAAGAAGAAGGCACAGCTTTCTTCTTCGTTATCTGTCTCTCCATTTTTAAATTTTTTTTTTTTAAGAGGGCACTTGTTCTTAAAAACATATTTCCTTTCCTCATTAAAAAGCAGAAAAGTCTATAAAACAAAAGCAAGACAGAGAGACTTCCTCCTGACTGGACACGTTACATGTGAAGAAATATATACAGTATCATTGAAGCAAGATAGTCAGCAAGAGTCTTCTGAGCAGCATGCGGCTCTAAGGCAGTTCCGGTGCCTCCCCATGCTGAGAGAGCACCATGTGTCCGGCAGGAAGGCTGCTGAAAAATCTCAGCCTCCAGCCGTGGGAGGAAGCAAGTCAGCCAACACTGCAGAGGTCGGTGTTGCCCCGTCACCCCGGGCTGTAAACACGTGCTTGTCCAGATGCACCTCACATTGCACTGAGGACATTTTGAGTACCACAACCAGACCTCGTCACCCGAGCTTTCCCTTGATATCTCTTTCCAAGCTGAATGCAGCACATCTGGCGATTTTCAGCCTAATGACCATAAGGAAATCTGAAATGAACAGGAATTATAAAATAAAACTGCTCTTGTATGATTTTGCATCATACTAATGAGGATAATTTCTTTTCTAATCACATCTGAAAGTAGCAAGAGTGCTAACACTGCACCACAGAGCTCTTTCTATACTGTTAAGACAGCTTTCCTTGAAAAGAGACTAAGAGACTTATTTTCCTAATTTCTCAAGTTAGTCAGAAAGCAGCTGCTCATGCTTGCAACACAAACAACTTTGAGAAAATATCACGGATATTTTCCTCTGATGTTTTACACATAAATTTAAGTGCACTAATTTTAAGTACACTAAAAACTTTTGTGTAAGTTTATAGTAAATGACTAGTACTGCTGTAATTAAAAAAAAAAAAAATTGGTTTCATGGAAAAAAGCTGTTTGTCTATGACTTCTAAAAGGAATGAATACATTAAATATTTTACGAGGCTTTTAAATGCTTGATGATAGAGATTCAGCATGGTCTATTCTCATGCTGGATGGCCAGGAACAAGAGGCCTCTTTTATTGTTCCCTGTAAAGCCAATGAAATGGAACCAATTGAAATATTGTGCACAGAGTCACAGGCACAGGATAATAGCGCTTTTCTGAATGGTAAGAACACAACAAAGTGCATCTCAAGAGCTTTGTTTGTATGGAGCAGACCTCTCCTCGGAATGGACTGTCTGAAGAGGCTTTGCTTAATGCACTGTTTAATAGCAGGGCTCTTCAAGGTCTCTCCACTCCATTATGACATGTGCACTGCTGCTCCTTGGATATGAGAACAGAAGCAAAACAACAGGAAAAAAAGGCTGCGTTTACTTAACCCAAATGACTTTCACTCATTTTCCAAAATGGGCAAGTACCTAACAATGGAAAATCTTAAATCTAACATTCACAACATATGAATTTATAATTATAGGAGGAAGGAGACCTTCTACATATTACAGGCTTGTTTATGTGGTGGAAATGACAGGATTTTCACCGTAAATTGAAATCACAGAAGCCTTGTGATGGTGAAGATGAGTGAGGTACAAATTTCAATGTAATGGCAATTCATCTGCTAAAACTCTGCACTCTGAATGTCTATAATAAGGTACAAATTAGATATAAAAATCTGTCTTACAGCAATTTGTACTCCTTTTGTTTGACTGACCTGTGTTCTTAAATGCCTTTGCAGAATATGAGAGTGTAAATAACTCTAATAATTGTATGTGGGCAATGCGTTTGCAAGCGCACATTTTAGTTACCATTACAAATAATATGGTACACTGAAATGGTGAGCACCACTAATTACATAAAAATGCTCGTCATCTAGGAAGTACTGGTTTGTTTTCAATAAAGAATGACCAAGGCATGGGGTGAAGGAGATGCAGAGAAACATTGTTGTAAGAGGGAATTGTGTTTTGCTTCAAACAGTCAGTCCATTTTCACAAAGAAATCAGACTGTATCAGGGCATATGAATGTGAATTCTTTATGATGTCTAGTATGTAAATGCATTGAAACCTGAAGGCTTAATTGCAAATTATTGCAAGAGAACACTGGAGTTCCCAGTCCAATCCTAATGGAGATACTGCAGCAACTAATCAATTGCTTCCTCTTTCTAACAGAAAGGGCAGCTGAAAAATAAAAGACAAAAGATTAAAGACAAAAGAAAAGAACATATTGTAATAGTGCCATCTGACTAAATGGAATTGACTGCTAAATTTAACTGATCAGAAAGTTGAAATCGTGGAACAGTCAGTGTGATATGCTGCTTTTCAAAATACTAAAGATCATTATACTAGAAGTGCACTTTTATCTTCCACTGCAAAAGATCACTAGTATTCCTAATTAAATAATTGCTCCCTAGCATCTATATTCAGAGTATATTGAAGAAAAAACTCTGATTAATATGTTTCATGTAAAAGTCTTCCAAAGAGATGACTTACTTATTATGTAAAAGATTTTACTGACTCCTCCCATGATTATTTCTCATCTGGATAATGAAGAATGTATATTCTGAAATAATAAATGACAAAATCAATATCCATTTTTCCTACATGAGTGGATTTCACACCACTCCTTTGCTACAGTTAACAGGCTACATATCACTCCTCTGGATTCTTAGGTATGCATAACTCATCATACAGTCAGCAGAGAGGAGTAGCTGCGATCTCCCATGAGGCAGCAGTAAGTTCAGTAAGTGTCTGCCTCACTCGATGAAACCCCCTCTCTCCACTGATGGCAGAAGGAGCTGAGGACTACACATTCTGGCTCAATTGGTTCTTTGTCTTTCTGGTTTTTTCTTCTTTTTTTTCTCACCTCTCCATCCCACATGGAGATTTCTTGCCTTCACACTTATAACTGCACAACTTGTTTTTTTTCCTGGATGCTTATTATCTCTACTTTCTCTTTTTGTGTCCTTTCTCGCACATGCTCTTCCTTATGATACCTCTAGCTCAACATTATCTTAGTCTGCTATGCTACATCTTCGCATACTATCTTTACAGAAGCAGAACTTCATTTCAGGTGAAAAGGTTTCCTCCAGTCAGTTTTTCAGACTGACATTTCCCTTTTTACATCTAAATTTCCTTCAAGTGATGTATTAGGGAAAATGTTTGTGTGTGCGTACTTATTTCCATTTATTTATGCAGCAACCTTAGAAGCACGCTAAATTCTTTTTTATAAAAGAAATTAGAATGCAACAGAATACAAAGATAAATCTTAAGAGTATCCTTCCTTGAACAGAGATTCACTTTATCCTTGGATACAATAGCATAACAGAGAAAACTGAGAGTTGAGTTTGAGAAGCCAGAAGAATGGAAACTTAAAACAGACAGTAATATTTTTCCTTTGACTTTCTACAACAGATATTTGTATCTCTAAGACATTCTTTTGCGTGTCTCCATTTATTCATTTCTGTTTTGTTTTTTTTTTAAATGCTTCACACATGAGTTTTTTTATACAACCTTGTGCATTAAAAAAGTCATTGACATTTCAAAGAAAATATTCAATTCCAGATAAATGTGTTCTGTTTCCATTGTACTTGCACTCACATGGGCGTAAATAGACTTTTGGAGCATGTATTTATCATTGTAAATATAGTTAACATCTATTAGTTGCTCAAAAAATAAAGTTTTCGCACAAAGTGATATGCAGAAACTGTTTTTTTAACTTTAAATTGATTCCAAAGATCGCTGAAGTTGACATTTATGAATACAAAATAAGCTTGAGACTGAAAGAGTCATACGTACTCCACACTTAATAGTTGCTGTCCAATTTTTTACACAGCTCAACTGAATCCCCTACTCACCTTTCTTTAGCAGACCAGAAAATAGGGACTCAGCATAAATCAGGAAAGTTAACTGCAATATTTTAATTGAAAAGAAATTAATTTTTCTTCCATATATATTCAGAGTTTAATTTGTTTTTCAATTTAAAATTTTTAGTTTACTTGTGATTGGCTTTATAGCATGGCCCAGGGTTTAAAACTGTAGCAAATTAAGGACTTCTGAAAACTGAGCTGTCTTTCTTGCTGTTGTTCTCTATCCCTTTGCCTTGTATTCTCTTTGTCTTACAATTCCCAAGCTACTTCTGCCACTCTTCTTCCGGCTTTTTTTTTTGGCTGAAGATGCTAACTTCAAAAGAAAATAATAATAAACCAATTTCCACTTTTCTTTTTTAATCCAAGATTAGCAGGCTGAATTGACAATTAAGAGCTGTTGGTATTCTTTCTCTTCTAATCTGTGGGTACTCTCCTGTTGGGTCTATTATATTCTCAGCCTTTGTTTTACTACTTGATACTGTTAGCAAATGTCAGTGTTCATCAGTATCACAGTTTGTTTTACTGCAGGAAATGCTTTCAGTTGAATAGAAATGAGAGGTGAAATGCCATTAGAGAAACAGTGTTAAGCGCTGAGACTCAGTTCTTCAGAATGATGTTTTTATGATTATTTTATGGCTCACGAAGACTACTCCTTCTTGATAGACAGAAAAATTGAAAATTTTAATACACTGTCGTGATTCATCTCCCCAGTACTTGCTTCACTTTATCTCCTACAGGAGAGAGAAAGTATGCTGAAGAAACAAAACAAAAAAAACAACGACATTCCCATAATACATGTAATCACCTACAGACAAATTTTCTGCTTCTTGAATTTCTAGAAGTAGAAATTCTGCAGCAAATGTAAGGATAGGAGTAACACATTGCCGGTTGTGTATAGTGTGTACTGTACCACTCACCCTGATCTGACAGTGTAATCGGAAAGGGAAAGGGAAAGGGAAAGGGAAAGGGAAAGGGAAAGGGAAAGGGAAAGGGAAAAGGAAGCAGAAAGTGAAAAGGTCAGGCAAAAGAAAGGGAAGTACTTGAATATGTGTCTCTCAGTTATTCAGGTAATATGACTGAACTTAAATGTATATAACTTAAATATGTTTATAAATACATTCACTTTATGGATCTGGCTGGGTTGGAGTTAGTTTTCTTCATAGTAGCCAGTATAGTACTGTGTTTTGGATTTCTCACTAAAGCATCGTTGATAAAAACGGTGTTGTGGCTATTTCCGAGTATTGCTTGTACAACACTAAGGTTTTTGGGGTTTGGTTTTGTTTTGGTTCATTTTTTTTTCTCCATTTTTTTCCATGCAATGAGTAAGCTGAGGATGCAAAAGAAGTTGGGAGGCGACATGGCCTTAGCAGTTGACCCAAACTGACCCAAAGGATATTTCAAGCAACATAACATTATTTATGCTCATCATTAAAAACAGTGGGGAGACAATCATTGCTCAGAGAGTAGCTAGGCATACTTTTGGGAGGTGATGAGGGATTACCTTTGCATCACTTGCTTGTTTGGGTTTTTCTCCTCATTCCTCCACACTGTAAATTGTATTCACCAAGACCGAGGAATTTTTTAGTTTTACTTTTCCTGCTCACTGCCTTGTTCAGTTGGAGGAGAGGGGAGGGAGCAGTTGGCAATGTGATTTTTAGATGCCTGATGGGATCAATCTACCACCATATAGGAAACAAATATTTTCAGGTTTCTGAAGCAGAAATAGTTTCTTTGCTTAGCAAGAATAAAGGGAAAGGTAACAGTGAAGAGGTGGCAAAGACATCTGGTAAAAGGGATAGTGTAATTTACAGAATGGTCATATGTCCTGTGAAGGTGATCTTAATTTTGAGTGGTGTTTATAAGCATGAGTACTGAATATGTAAATACTCATTAGGGAGATATAGAGAAGGAAATGAGACATTCTTTACTATTGCAGTTACATATTTAGGAAAAGAGAAATAACAGTTTTAGTGCTTCCTTCTATTAATATTTTTGTCTCTAGAGTTATTCAGGTAATTTGAGAAAGTTCCATCCTCTACAGTTATGGGTACTGGTGGTTAATGAACATCTTCAGCAATGGCAAAACTTAGTGTCCCCTAAATTTTCCTTTTAAAAACTAGTCAAAGACCTAATTTTAGTCATATTTTCTTCAACTGTTGAGTGCTAAATATGGCTAATTAAGATTGCAAATTTAGATTCACATCTGTAAAAAGCAGTTCCTGCCTTACAGCTTGAGGTTGAATGCCACTTTATTTAAATCATGTGACTTAAATCACAGTCTTTTCATAAGTTTACACCACAACAGGTAGCTTAGTATTTACCTGAACGGTTATTTTGTGAATTGCATTCAATAAGTCATTTTCCCTATCCACAGTATATGAAAATGAGGAGTTACCCTGCGTAAAGTTTATGTGAAGTGAATATAGACTTGGAATACTAAAAAACTGAATTACAAAAAGGTGAAAGAAAGGCACTCAACTCAAAGAACTTCAGAAAAAAGATGATTTCTATTTAAAATATATGTCAATTATTATGAATTATGTTTAGCACATTAGTATTCAATATAAAAATAGTAGAAAAAAAACAAAAAGTGAAGATGTATGGCTTTACAACAAATATGAACAGCTCGAAATGCTGCAGCTATTTCACAGGAAACATTTTTTCCCCACCATGTACCAAAGTGGTAGTGAATGTCAAGCTAGTTAATCACAACCTTTTTTTCCTAACTTGTAACCTTTTTCTGTTGCTTTCTTCTCTCCACTGCCTCAATCTCCATTAAAACAGGCTGCTCAAAAGGCAGAGCTTGCTAAAAACACTCGTGGGAGGGCCAGCATGTAAAATCCATGTAACAGTTCATTATTTTCAGGACTAAGTACAAACAGCATTGTGAGAATATTTTGAATAAGCATTGAATATACAATACAAACCAATACACACTGGTTCTAATGTATCTGAAAGGATTTTTGTTTGTCATTGCTATTTTAATATTTTGGCTGACTTGATTGAAAACTTTTTTTATATGTGAGCCTTTATAATCTGATTTCTAACAGAAAGCAATAGGGAAAATGACAGAAAAAAATCAAGAAGTATCTGGAATCATACTGTGCAAAGAGAACTGTGCACCATTCCTGTCAAAGTGAATAAATCAAACCAGTTAATGGACTTCAGTTATTGTGTATCATGCTTTCGATTGTTTGGGATTTTTTTTGTTGTTTTTTGGAGGTAGTTTTTCATGAAGTTTTGGGAGGGTTAATTTTATTTTATTTTGTTTTTCTCAATAAGGTCACTTGCCCATTTAATGGTATCTACTGATGAGAATCACCTTATGGATTCAAAACCTCCTTTTGACCAAAGAACTCTACCTGGTACATGGTTTAGACCTGTCTTTTCACACTTATAACTAGGTATTTTCTTCCTAGAAAAGTTCTGTGAATAAATAAATAAATTCCTATGAAAGTTCTATCCAGACATTTTATCTCCTAGTTTAATTAAGGTTGTGTAGTGTAATATTAAGGGATAAGGGGAGGTGTAATCCCAACCAGCAATAGAGTTTTACAATTTCCTAGTCTGAAAAGTAGGTGTAGCCATTGCCAGATTTATATCAAAAAAGGATTCCTTTTTCATTTGTGCACACTGAGAAAGAAGATTCATGGCTCTGAGAGTAAAGATACATGTTAGCAAGATAACCCAAATTAATGAGGGATGAAACACATAGATAACATAAAAGTAAAAAGCAAGAAGTGAAGCTGAGATAGATAAGGGTTGGGAAAAAAGTGAAAAACAAGTCAGAGTTTGCTCATATCTAAAACGCCCTGCATTCATTTTTGTCCACATTTAGAATTGTCTTACCATTTTAGATAACAACTTTCAATTAGCCTCCCAGTAAAGTGACCTACAGTGATCATGTTATGGCACAGGCATTCCAAATTGTCAGTGCAAAAAGCAAGCACCGAAGTTTCTAGATGATGTTGCATATTTCAGGGTCTGAGACCCAGGTGACTTGGTGTGTGAGAAAAGGAAAGCTGCACCCCAGCTTGGGTGGGGTAGGCACAATGTGAGTGGGGAATTAATAAAACAGTCCTGGTAGTGAACATGACAGAGAACAAAAATCTCGAAGTCAGTGCTGAACTACTGAACTGAGCTTGTGAAGCTGAATTATTGTTCAGGTTTTTCCTTTACCTTAGTTGTCCCAGAACTCCATTGTCACAAATGGTGGAAGATGATTATATGTTTTACTTATGGCAGGTATTTTAGGAAGTTTTCCCTTAGTGCCTCCACACTTTTAGGCAATTTTCCCTTTCTACTTTGAAAAAGACATTTGTCCTTTTCTTATTCTACTGAAATATTTTTACATGATTAATCTAGAATTATGACGAACAACAAATTTAATGATAAAGAACCTATCAGGCTCAGTATAAGAGCAAGGACCATAACCCAGGCATCATCTTTGACTCAGTCTGCTCTCCAGAGCCTCATAGCCCAGCTACATCTAATTTTTGTTGATTCATTCTGCATAATAGCTATAAGATATCATAATCCTCTCTGTCTGTGCGGTTAAATCTCTCCCAAGATCCTCATCATCTCATATCTTGCTTATTGGAAAGTCTTTCTTTTCAGCTTTGAGAGATGATCTTGCCTCAGTCAAATCTATTCAGAATGCTACCATAAGGAATATTTTCCTAGCTCATTTCTCTTCCTTTTCTGCCCTTCCACTGATTTTTCTATCTCATCAAATATTCACTATTTTTCTTTGTTAACAGGTACCCTAATGGCCAATCCTCACACCATGTACCTAGCTTCTGTTTTCTAGGAGCCCAAGCCTGCGTACCTTCATCACTCTTGCTACATTTTGCAGCAAGCAATTTCAGGCTTACTCTCCTACTGCCTTTCATGCCTGGGAGGATCTCCTTTAAAAGACCCCTAGAGCTATCTTGTAATCCACCATCAATTCTCTTCCTAAAGCTGTTATTGGCTATGATGCATAAAAGAAACCAAAGCCCCTAAGCAATTGGTGCAGTAAAACACAGTCTATATTGCTAAGCAATGTTTGTCTCCTGGTCTCTTTGCAGTGCTCTGTTTTCATCCTGCATTCAGCACATAGACTGTCACCTCAACCGGAGCAAGAAAATACTTTAGCTCTACCTCACACCACATAGCTGAGAAGGGTCATAACTCATTATTTGGATTCCTAGGCATTACCTAGGAATCCAAACAGCAGCAGATGATGCTATTCTAGGATTTTTAGCACTCTAGCGTTCTCTACAATTAGGTGTCCATTTCTAACCATAATTTTACTTTTTTCTTTCAATGTCTATTGAAAAAAAAAACCCAAACAAACAAAACACATAAAATTATACATTGAAACAACTAATTTAATTGGAATGGACTGATCTGCAGAAAAACTACATTTTTTAATGTAAAATAGTTATTGGATAATAACTGGACAATAAGTATTGGATAAGTAGGACCTCTTTGGTTATGTTATAAACTTCATTATTTAAGCTGTTCTCTATATGCAGCAAGGAAGGGAAAACATCATGGGGTTATGCGCCTGTTGGTATCTCCTGCTAGTAAAAAAGTCCCTGTGTGACAGGCTTTAATGTCAACAGGCATTTAAAGTAAAGTTAAATTAATTTCTACCTATATTTGTCCTTACACTTTGTACCAAAGACAATAAATAAGGTCGCTGGCAGATAAACATCAATTTTAAAGCAAACATTAGAATGTATTTACGTCAAACCTACCTGGCAGGATTAAGACCATTGAATAAGGATATCATGGCAGCCAAGACTTTGTCTAAATCTGTCCAGATTCCTTTCCTGGATTTCCTTTCCCTAGATATGGGGAAGAGGATGTTCTACATCACGATCTTGCTGTTTTATGGAGTCAGGGCAGAAGCAGGCATGAATTTATGTCCGGTAACTGGGAAGACCTTCTAGGTCCCCTAAAGAAATAAAATCTCTTCAACTTAAAAAACTCCTTCAGTTTAACATCAAAAAAACCCAAAAAACCCACCCTCAATAGAAATGCTATATGAAAACAAGTAAATCAAAGGCAATAAAAAGTGAAAACTGAAAACACTGCTTAAGTCCTAGTTTCAAACTTGGCAATACAACTAGCTCTTTTCACAGTAGCTGAAGATACTTCAGTCATAGATAAAAGGCTTTATATGTCTGTCACAGAAATTATGCACGAAAACATAAAAATGCTCAAAACATTAACATAGTAAACATTTTAAAATTTGAAAAAGAGAGATTCTCCTAAAGAAATTTCTAAAGGAATTTTAGTTGCCTGATATTATATAATTAATATGTATAACATGCTAAGAAAAATCGAAAAGAAGAATGATCTTAATATTACCATGAAGATAAATAAGGTTTTATACTTTTTGCTCTATTCATTGTAGATACATTTTTAAAGTTTTTTTTAAAAGTAGAGAGTATGTGCACAAAAGTCCAAAAAGTAAGACTTCTGGGATAGAAGCATGGACAAAGTTTTCACTTATATTACCTGAAAAATGTGCCCAGGCCATTATTGCATCTGTCACAGATGAGGAAACTACCGTTATGCATCATTTATCCATTCAATGGTTTACAGCTCCAACTATTCCAGGGAGGTCACAAATTCACCAGCTATCAGAAAGAACTGGATTCTGTGCTTGGAACTACGATTTAGTGTGGAAAAATTCATAATGTCTGTGCAGCCAGGCAGCTGGCTAGACATCTGAGGTAGCTCAAATGTATAGATAATGTTGCCTTAGTTCGTTTGAAACTTACGCTCCATAAAATAATTAAAGATTGACCTTTTTCATATAAAAGTGTAGCTATTCCACAAGTCTAAGAAGCGAGTTTGCCTATGCTAGTAAGATTTAAAGGATGTGGTGTTTCTGACTGGTATCTATCCACTGCAGAAAGAATTAAGGGGATCACTGCAATTCCTGCTCTGCAGCTCTGCTAGACAGGCAGATTACAAGAAGAAGGCAATTACAAATTTGGTTTTGCAAATGACCCTAAATAGTGTAGCAGACGTGAATGAAGTCTAGTGCTATTAAGGCAAGCTGAGTAATTCTAGTCTTACTAACTTACTAGAATCTGAGGGAGGAGTTTCCTTCTATCCCCAATATATTTTTTGTGGAAACCAACTTCCTACAGGGCCTATAAATGAAATTTTCCCAATGAGAAGGTCAGATTATTAAAGTGTTGCTTGAAGGCTGCCTATTTTAAACTCACCTGAGACCACCCATCTGGCAACAATTACAATTAGTCTCCTTGCCAAGAAATTATGAAAGCAAAAACATTTTCTATCCAACATAAAGAAAACCTTCTGTCTAAGTAGCAATACTTACGTGAATTAATAGACTCGTATTTCCAGCTGCAATACATTTCTTGTTTCCAGTACCTGATACATGATGCTCATTATTCTTTAAACTGAATAAATCTGCAGCCAGTTCTCAGGTGTCTTTTCTCTGCATGAAAAAAAACAATAAAAACCAACCAAAACCAAAACAAAACAAAGCCATAAAAATACTGCATTTATTACTGTTTTGGGTGGTTTGCTTCTGATACCTCCTGTAAGGGCCACATAATTATATTGTTGCTTAGTTAGTCAAAATTTCCAAAAGTACTTTGTTATCCAAAGCAATTCTCACAAAAGCCTTCAATGCTTAACTTATTTTTTGCCAAATTGCAATTTTCAGTGCTACAGTAGCATCCTCTAACTGAATTATTGGCTGCACAGCTGATAACCAGTGGGGAAAATGGCAGAATGACCCAATTTTTATACCCTACTAAGCAGAAAAGTTTGGTTTGGCTTTCTGTATAAAATGATCAATAAAAATAAAAAATAACCCCCCTGAAAAGTCTTAAATAATACCTTAAAAAGATGAAATTATATAGTCCCAACATAATTTTAACATCACAGCTGTTAATAAGAAGAACACAGAACTGAAACCAACAACACAAAATATGATGAGCTTGAAATTGTATTTAACTGGTGAGTAATGTAAATACAATTTATTTAAGGCCATATCCAAAAGAAGAATGAGACATAAGATACAGGTTGCCCTCATATTGGATATTTCCAGGTGCTTGGAATTTCTCTATGTGTCCGCATTTTCCTTGCTGAACTGTCTCAGGTATAGAAGATCCGTACTTGGCTCCAGTATAATGAATGAACAGCACAGAGTAAGCACTTGAGGTAACATAATTTTCAAACAGTGCACGGCCAGCTCCAGGTACTGAGATGCTCCACTGCAACTGGAACAGGTTTTATATTTTAGAAATGGACAAAAGAATAGATAGATCTATGGTTTAGCTACAATACAAAGACCAAATATTTAAAACAATCTATATTTTAGGTAACCCTTAGTCAAAGGACACAATTACTGGACTTCAGACTACGTAAAAGTAGACATATTACTTACTTGAGACAGGAAAACCCTACAGAAATAAAATCAACATGTATGAGTGCAAAGAGTAAGTATAAAAGAAGCACTACTCTGTATACAAGGGACATTTGCTAAGGCACATTTCTGAATTCAATTAACTCTGCTTTAAGGATCATCTATTTTCTTAAGCTTGTGTTTATATAATGTAAAATTCATGATGTTGGGGCAAGATTTGCCTAAATTTGCTGGTGGTTTGCACCATGTGAAGGACCTACCTCTGCCTTGTCCCCCTGACTCAAGGGTAGATTCATCTGTCGATATCGGATGTGTAAGTATTATTAAAAACTCTATCATTTCCCAATATTAAGTAAATATTAAGCACAGACAAAGGGAACTAGAGGAAGACAATAATGCAGAAACTTGGAATAGTTTCTCTCAGATCTAAAAGCAAATGAAATTAAAAATAAGTGGCCTTATTGTATTCTCCTGTATTTACTATAAATAAGTTAATATGGGTTAAAAAATACAGTGTGAATAGACTTAAAAAGCCAGATAAGTGACACATTTACTATCATACATAGAGTACTGCCATTTTTTAACCCCAGTCAGCAGCTCAGCCTCACAGAAATTCTCACTCACTCCCCACTGCTAGGATGGGAAGAGAATCAGAAGTGTACAAGTGAGAGAACTCGTGCGTTGAAATAAAGAGAGTTTAACATGTAAGGCAAAAGCTGCTTTTTCAGACAGCTACAGGCAAAGCAAAAAAAGGAATTCCTCTGTCACTTCCTATGGACAAACAGGTGTTCAGCCACCTCCAGGAAATCAGGTATCCACCACACGTAGTGGTGACTTGGGAAGACAAATGTCCTCACTCCAAATGTCCCCACTTACTTCTTCTTTCCCCTGTATTACATGCTGAGCATGACACCGTATAGTATGGGATGCAGAACAACATCCTTTGGCCATTTGGCATTGGCTGTCCTAGCTGTGCCTCTTCCCAACTCCTTGTGTTCCCCCAGCCTGCTCACTGGTGGGGTGGAGTGAGAGGTAGAAAAGCTTTTGGCTCTGTGTTAGTGCCACTCAGCAACAGCTAAAATATCCTGGTGTTATCAATACTCTTTTCATCACAAATTCAAATCATAACACCACATGAGTTCCTAGGAAAAAAAAAAAAATAACTTTATCCCAGCCAAAATCAGTACAAGTGCATTAGATTATAAATATGTGTAGCAATCCTTATACTGCAAAATTGAAAAGTAAAATATCTGATTATTTCGGGGCAATCCAGAGACAAATATCCTTGAACTCCAGAGTATACTTCTGTCTTTGATTTGGTTGCACATCGAACTGCGAGAGAATGTGTCCCATATGGATCATTGCCAGGTTATCTGGACATTTTTTAAGTCAAAACTGACCTCAGAATTCAACAAAGAAGTCAAATGGCCATCAGTATGTATATCCTTACATACAAACATCACTGTGCTCACCATGAATTGCTCCTTTCAATCCAGTGGGCAGCTGTATTCTGTCACTTATATCCTCAGCATGATTTTAAGATGTCCTTCTACTTTTGCTGTATTCCACCATTACGGTAATAAAATTTTAAGTCACCAGAGAAGGACTCTGCTCAGAGAGGAAATCACACAAGGTCTTAACCAGATGCAGGTGGAGAAAGAAGGCTTAGTACTATTGTACTGTTTGATCGTCTAGAAGAAACTGCAAATCTAATCAGATCCCTATGTTGAGAACTTCATGAACAAAAACCAGGCACATACACTCAAAGCAGAGATGATATAACCTCATCCAAAGCCTCCTGTTGCTTTCCGCATCCCACACTAATCATTTAAATCTGAATTGTATGAGACTTGGCCAGCTTGCTCTCATCTGTGCCTGAGACCTACCCAAACACAGAAAAATGTCTGACAATTTTTTATTTAAGGTAAGATAGAGATATAAAACTCCATGTCATGATCATGCTGAAACCATCATGTCTATATTTTCATTTTATGCAGTAAAGCAATAGAGTTTTCTGTCAAATCTGATTAAATTTTACAGAATTTCTATAGCAGTTGTTACATACATCTTTAACCATCTTTATTATTAAAAGAAGAGAGAGAGCGAGAGGTTGCCAGTGCTATCAATATAAAACTATTGCAATACTTTCTCCAGTGAGGCAATTAAAATATTAATTCATAGATGATATGCAAGATTAAAAGATTAAGCATATTTTATTATGAAAATACTGCTATTGCTAGTTTTACTCCCATAGAACAGCAACTTTAACAGCAGCTTTGATATCATTGTTTTGTGCACATGACAGTAGTGCACGAGTTATGAGTCAGCAGTGCCCTGGCAGCCAGGAGTGCCACCCGTGTCCTGGGGGGCATCAATCATAACATCAACCCGGGCGAGGGAGGGGATTGTCCTGCTCTGCTCTGCACTGGGGTGGCCTCATCTCAAGTCCTGTGCAGTTTTGGGTGCCATAATATCAGAAAGACATCAAACTATTTGAGAGTGTCCGAAGGAGGGCAACAAAGACGGTGAAGGGCCTTGAGGGGAAGCCTTATGAGGAGTGGCTGAGGTCACTTGGTCTGTTCAGCCTGGAGAAGAGGAGACTAAAGGGAGACCTCACTGCAATCTACAACTTCCTTGAAAGGGGCACAGGAGGGGCAGGCACTGGTCTCTTCTCTGTGATGACCAGTGACAGGACCAGTGATGGAATGAACTGAAGCTGTGTCAGGGGAGATTTAGTTCAGATATTAGAAAAGGATTCTTGACCCAAAGGGTGTCTATGCACTGGAAGAGGCTCCCCAGAGAAGTGGTCACAGCACCAGCCTGACAGAGTTCAAGAAACATTTGGACAATGCTCTCGGGCACATGGTGTGACTCTTGGGGCTGTTCTGAGCAGGGCCAGGGGTTGGACTCAATGATCATTGTGGGTCCCTTCCAACTCAGCTTATTCTGTGATTCTGTGACAACTGTTCTAGAAGGTATGCCACTCAAGAAAGGGTAACGGGACAAACAAAATTAAAATTAGGGACATGGTTTAGTGGTGAACTTGGCAGTATAGGGTTTACATTTGGACTTGATGATCTTAAGGACCTTTTCCAATTTGTGATTCTATGATTCTGTGAAAAGGCCCATGCATTGCTGAAATCAATGCCACAAAATTAGAGGCAAAAACATAACAGGGCAAAGACAGGGAAAGCCTGTTAAAGCATAGTGGCGGTAATTTTTAATAAAGCTTTATACCTGAGAGGGATCATTTGTTTCCATCAGTACAGTAGAAATACAATCCTGAAATACATTACCTATCTGCATTTCCACTCACCACTAGATAACTGATTTAGACAGTTAGATGATCTAAACTATAGTTAGGTGATCAAAATAACTACAAAATTGTACAGAAGAAAAGATAAAGGATAACAGGGGTTTACCAAAGCTCACACTTTTTCTTTTTAAACAGGAAACAAAATTTTTTGGGAAAAGTTCATGAACAATCTAAGCAGCAGATCAACTGAGAGAAAAAGGTACTTTTATGAGACAATATTTTCTTCCTCTCATTGCTCTTAAAGTGAATGTAGGGAGTTGTTGATGAAAACTATCTCAGTTACACCAGCCAAGAAGTAGAATCTTAATTCCACCCATATTTTTGTCCATCTTCCCCTTTTAGCCAACACATAAACCAGCAAATGTCTACTAATGGATGTCTGAATTTAGGACAGTTAAGAGAGAGGTAAAAGGAAATTTTGCTTCTTAATCTGAACACGTAGTACAGCTTTCTCTCTAAGTACCTAAGGACATATACCATGTGTGCTTTGGAGGCAAATAATAGTAGCAATAACTATTATCATTTGTACTGAGTTTTACATTTACCAATCTCTGTGAAAACAGTAATTACTTTACTGAAACAGAGGTTCTGTCATTTACATTTGTCCAGGACATACACACTGTTATGTGTGAACAGACTGAGAACATATTGTAGGTGTGTATTCTATCATCAATTAAGATTCCTTTTTAAACAAAGGGCAATCACTCTCAGAAAGCCAAATAAGAAGCTGTGAGCTCAAACTTTGCTATTAGCCCATCAAAATTCTGTATAAGAAAGAAAAAAGAAGGCAAACTGGAAAGTCTAAAGGAGTTTTTACAACCTCCATCAGAGAACACGGGAGAATATTTTTTTAAAAATAATTTTAGGTATCATGGCAGTGCTAAATTGGCCTTTGCTGGTGATGAGCAGACTTCTACCCAGTGTGGTTCTCCATGGCCACAAACATCACATGTGTATTAACACAAAAAATGGACAAGGGTGTCTTTTCTCTGGTCCTGTAGGCAGTCTTTCTTCTCTTCTCTTCTCAGAGTGGGGTGGTCTGGCCCACACAGGCTGTGATGGACAGTGCCTGACCTTGCTTTCTCTCATACTGTGCCTGGTAGCACAGGCCAAAACAGACAAAAAGCAAGGAGAAATTAAGTAGTAGAGAAGTTCATGGTCCAGTGCTCATAGTCCATGCTCTTACCCTGGTTAATGAGGAACATAGCTTCAAGCTTCAAGAGTAATCCTAAAGTCTGATGTCAATTAGTGTAAGCAAAAATCAAAGAATATAGGGACATTGGAAAGGATGTATGCACATGTTACTTATTTGTGGTTTTTTCTTTCAAATATGTTGTGACTTTTCTATATCATTCAAATAATTTTTCAAAGATAACAACACCTATAATTGTGGAAATATTTTAATTTTGTTAACTGATGTTGAGAAAATCTTTATTAGACAAACTCACTTGCAATTTATCTCCTTTGAAATTAAGAGAGTTGCCTCAGGAGTCAATTCAATCCAATCTTTTCAACTGTGTCCTAACATAGATTGGAGTAAAGAACCTTTTTGCACGTGACAGTACTAGAATAAAAATTACTAAAACCTAAAGTGGAATCAAACTTCTGGGAAAATGAAAAGAAAAAAAAATCCTTTTTCAGAAATGTAACTGCACAGTAACATTGACGATGATCTTGCCTTCCTATGGCTTTTTGGCAATTGCAGCTGTAGATCTCCAGACCAACATGGCTTGCTTAGTGTAGTACCACAGGCACGATATCAGAAAAAATTATATTAAATGGAGATCACATCACATGGGGCATTGATCCTGATTTACAGTAATAATATTCTGTAGTCAAGTACAAAATATGCTATCTTTCAGTGAATGAGATTTTATTATCTTTTTTGTTCCATCACCTATTATATTTGTCTGATTCCCTGAACAAAGGATTATGTGACCAAGAAGTACATTCTTTCTAATTATAGCAGCTGTTTTGGTTAAAAAAAGAAAAGAATGTGGCACTTCTTTCAAATCTTTGTCCTCAGTTATTTAAGGCAAAAGTTAGCAGTATTCTACACACTGTTGTAAAAATTTTTTACCAATATTGCCTTACCAAACCTCTCCCCATTTATCTTCTTTATTGTCTTTCATCCAAGTCAAAATTTTAGCAGAAATTTCCAGATCAAACTTCTGAAAAGAGACATTGAATAATTTTGGACTAACCAACCAGAAAAGAGAGGCTCTGAACATAAATGAATGAGCAGTTCAAAAAGATATTTTGCTTTCTTGTAAGGAAAACAAACAAACCAAACCTCCCAAACTGACAACCAGAACAGAACAACAGACCAAAAAACCCCACAATACAATTTGGTTAAATAAACAGCAATATTCAAATGTCACAAAGTATGCCATTACCTACAAGATAAGTACCACTCAACAGAGAAGTCATTTCAATGATCCCCTTCAAATTCTGTATTATATTATTTTTCTTGATCTTAGTTTGGAGAGCTTCCTTTACTTGAATTTATTTCTTATGTTCTCAAGGCAAAATGAAGAGGTGTTTCACTTGGTGTTACCATTCTAGAGATTAATGCATTTTAGCCTGGATTTTCAACTGCTAGCAGCTATTCCCATTACCCTTTCACATTTATTCTTTAAAAATTATCCAGAAGAGTAAGTAAAAATAACTTCATTATATAATGCATGCTGAAAGAAAAGCAAAAGTATTGGAAGTATTGGATATGAAGTCTGGCTGAGACTCTACCTTCTTTTTTCATGTTTTTCTTTGTTTCTTTCCCTGGTTTTGAAATGTTGCTGCTGCTTTTCATGGACCTGACAATAAAAAGAGACACTCTTATTCAGCAGGGCATAATCAATCCACTGCTGGGAGAGGAATTTTGGCACAACTAGAGGAGACTGTCTCTTGAAAATCTGCTCTGAACTTACAGATCCTCCCAGGTTTCAACTCTGACCTAAATTCTTTGTGTCTTTGAGACCTTGTAAATAAAAGTCTGTAACTGAAACTTTGAGGGGACTTACGCATAAGAGTTCTGGAAAACACTGATTGTAAATTGATTGTTGTAAAATTGTTGTAAAATGATTACTACAAGGCATAAAATCAACTGTGTGACAATCTCTGTGGAAATGTAACTCTTAATACATGAATTTTCTAATACTGTTACATGAGGTTGCTATTTATAATTTTGTAAAATCATTTAAAAAAAAGTGTAGTGAAATACATTATCATATTTGTCTCTACTCCGAATATGTTTTCAAGAGAATTCTTTGCCCATTTCTATAAAAACAGTTGAAAGATAGTGCTTATAAAACAAATTAAAATGAGCTGAAACAATTTGCCTTGTCTTCCAGGAAAAAGGAATTGAATAAAACATCACATGTACACTGGGCTTTTCTCGAAACGACATTGCTTTGGTGAAATAGCTCTGCTAATGAAAATGCATTTTTATTTAGTAGCTAATAATTCAGTATCTGGTAAAATGTTAATATTACTTCTTCATTCCAGCTGATAGTTTTGTTACCTCCATGATAATCAAAATGCAAAGTATAGAAAGTAATAAGTAATACATGAGATAAACTTAGCTAGTGAAGAAAAGACAGAGCCCATTTGTAGTTATTTCAGCTTTTAGATCTCAACACTCATTGGTTTTATTTCCCCTGGACTGCTTAATATGTAAAAAGAATTCCAAATTGATATTGCAACAAATGTCTGTCCAGTTAGGTCTGACTCCATATCCTCTTGTTAGTGAAGGAAATGATTGAGCTCAGTTTCCAGTGGTGTCTGATCATCCTAAATATTGAAAGGCAAAAACTTCATGGAAGTCTGATTTTTGCAGTGCAATGTGCTTCTGAACCCAAATTGTTTAATCCTTCCCTTTGAGAGTATTGCCAATGATAACAGTGTTTTGCAGTGTAATTGACTGATGGAAAAAGTCCAATAAGTTAAGGAACCAAGAAAGGAAAGGAGGGGTAGGAAAGGGATGTATCTGTTCTTTCTCAGTGTCATTTGGCAGTCTGATGAGCTCTGAGAATTTGTCAAAATTAAACTGACCATGCCCAGGCAGAATTGTTCCTTTTCTCTTTCTTGGAGCAGTTTTGATGGCAAATGGGATATTATTTCTATCTTTCTGTCAGACAGTTATAATGTACTGTGTTTATAAATCCACCACCAGTCTGATTTTTGCTAAATGGTCTTTCAAAATCTCCTTACCTCCTTGAATAAGCAGTACTGACTAAAATGTCATGAGGTGCCAATATATATTAAGTTGAAAGTTCCCTTGATATTTTACTTTTTCCAGAACTACTAGCTACTCTATAGTATTTCTGAAAAACATATTTTCTTTAAGGTCATAGATGCCAAGACTAACAAGTATAATTTTATGGATGCAAAAAAATAGTATGGTTCTAATTTGGAAGTATATGTTCTCTTACAGAAAATGCACCTGTGGTAAAGTTTTCGTGAAAAGATATTCTAGTATTTTTCTTTCTTAGTGAAATGTTATCTCTCTGTAGGGTAGTCCCCTCCTCCTCTCAAAGCCTTAGCCTGCAATTACTGTAATAAAATACTGTAGGAGTCCCAGAAATATCATTCTAAAAGGAAAGCACTTCCTGAAAAGCTACAATGCTAATGCATTAGCATTTTGAAAATTACATTCTTTGAAATGAACCAGTGCTGGAGAGAGTGGTAACTCTGTAAGACTCAGAGGCAAATGTATTGTTGCACTGGAAGATAAAACTAGTTTGGATTTTTCCAAAACACTAAATTTGAAACGTTAACACTAAATATTAGAGTCAAACCATGTTCCAGATTCCAGAAAGGAACTGTGATATGATAAACTGTGATGAATCCAGAGAATTTCTAGCTTGTTTTTCACGATCCATAGAAAAGGAGTTTTAGAAAACTTTAATGCACACTATCAGCAAGTCTAACCTGAAAATGTAATTCAATTAATGGCACATGTATTTTTAATTTTTTTTAAGAAATAAATATGAATTTATAGCTCAGCTTAATTCTTATTCATAAAAATGAGTCTAATTTTCTGGCAAACGCCTTTCAAATTGAGTTTTTTAGAAATGTTACAGGTTTATTTTGACTAACCATGATATCTGTGGAGTTTTTTTCTCCTATATCTTTCAATTAAACAGATATTTCGCTAACAGTAAATTCAAACCTATTTTGCATACGCACATTCATATATTCCATAAATACATATTCATGCACATACACATTATGTACAAAGTGCATACATCTGTATTTATACATCAAAGTGATTATGAAATTAGTCGGAGTAGAAAAGTTTGAAAAAAAATAGAAAATGCGGATACTCAATCGGAACTTTATTTTTTAAGCATAGCAGAGGCAGTTAAGGCTGAAATGATGTAGAAAAAATGTATTTTACATATGTTTTTCTGATTTCTATCTGATTTTTTGAAATTTATATTTTTTTTAGAAATTCGAAATAAAATGCAGAAAAATCTAAATAGGATAAGAACAGACATGCTTGATCAGAAAAAGCATCCCCCTATGCAAGTATCATATCTCTGATGTTAAAACAACCAAGCAAACAATTAAGAAAAAAAGAAAAACAGAGAGAGAAATTATAGAATGACTGATTCGTTCATCCCCTGGTAGGTAGAAGACTTGGATATTTTACAGAACATTGAATATGGATCACACTACTTTAATGTACAGACAACTGGGTCTATCTACTCATGCTGCGCTGCCCACACCTCCCTATACTTAACATCCCTTGTGTCACCTCTGCCAACGAGTTCCAGATTTCAGTTCTTCATTCAATTAATATTGTCCAGAATATTTTTTTTTAAAGAAACTGTTAATGCATTGCTTCCTTTCCTCAGCTGTTCTTGTCTAAACAAAAAGTCTTAATCTATTTAGTCTTCCCTCAAATAGCTGATCATATATGCCATTCTTCTGGCACTTCTACAAGGTGTTTTTCTGACCATTGCTGACAGTTTCAGAGATCTGCAATGACTCGCGGAACTTCTTTGCAACTACAAGTAATTTAGAGTCACCTGTTCTACATATATTGTTAGTATTGTTTTTATTTATTACTTCATGTGAAAGTAATTAAATTTACAATTTTGTCACCTCTTCATTTGATCACCTCCCCATTCAGTGGTGTCTGATCTTTGCACAAGCATTTGCAGCCACACTCAGATTTGACTATTCTTAATGATTTTCTGTCATTAAACAGATTTTGCTACCTGTTCCCACAAGTTAAAATGAAAGCTTTGTAGCCAGATAAGAGGTTAGACTAGATTTAAAAAGGTTATTTGATGCTTTTAAATCCACTTTTTTGCAATGTTTTATCAAAACTGATAAATAAAAAATCTTTCTTTGAAAAGTGTCTGGGCAATCTTGGCATGAGAAAGTTTCTATGGTGGGGGTGGGAAAGGAAGAGAGGAAAAAAGGTGGCAGAAATGAAATTGAAAAAATCCAACATTTTCCTTCAAGTGTCTTACACTTTTCTGGACAGCCTTCTTATTCTTTTGTTGATAAATAAAAAAATCTATTAACATATTTTTCCTCAGTCTGTCACATTTTTTACTTGGGCAAATTTGCTAGTTAGCCCCAAAAGTCATACCTTCCACTTACTACAGATAAGATACTAGTTAATTTAACAGCTTTTTATGCAGCCGGTGGGACTTTTCTGTGCTCTTGCATGAACATCGCAAGGTTTCCTTGGTAAAAAAGATTCGCCTCATACCACTGATACCAGGTGCTCCACTGAGGAGACAGAAATTTGATCATGCTAGTAATAGTGGCTGAGCTTCTGCATGGAAACCGGAGATGACATCTGGGTTTCCCACAGTCGCTTCTGTCTCTTGTAAAATCATTAGATTCTAAAATGTCCCCACCAATATGTGAAATTATGTCTGTGGAAACTCACAGCTTAACCTTGAAGGAAGCATGTTGTGCTTTACCTCTTTTTGCATATATC
This sequence comes from Cnemophilus loriae, assembly GCA_013397755.1. NCBI lineage: Eukaryota > Metazoa > Chordata > Aves > Passeriformes > Corvidae > Cnemophilus > Cnemophilus loriae. The sequence continues at coordinate 564,767 of VZTF01009271.1, read as the reverse complement.
ACGAGATATATGCGTGTGCCCGATTCAGCTCTCAGAGCTGCATCTAGACTTCTTAAAAAAAAAAAAAAATGCAGTCTGCATTTTGTAGAAATCTTATGCTGAGAATGACTAGATGAAATATAAGTATAAAATAAATCCATAGGCGGAGAAGAGAGGTTCAAGGTGACAGCAACAGAAGTATATCTTTGAATAGACAAAGAGAGCATGCTGCAGCTTTGACCTGTTGTTGCTGATGGATTGCAGTTCATACAGAATCTCATGAAGATGGTAATTCCATGTCTCCATTTTATGTCCTTGCTAAATCAATGTATCCTACACATTGTTGCCACAGACATTTCAAGTAAAAATTGCAGACATTGGTATGTTTAAGTAGCCATCAGTTCTTATATTCTTAAGCTCACTGAGATAAAAACTTTTCACCTTTTCTTGAATTTTGTAGGATTCTTTTCTTCTAAGATGCAGCAAAATGCCTTTTTTTTTGCTTACTTTTCACATCTGAAAAATCTCTCAACCAATAGATAGAAAAAAATATTTCCAGTGCAAACTAATTTTGAACCATCCTCTGCATTTGAAGGCACAGAAATGTAAAGACTGGCAAGATATTTTCATAAAATTCTTGGAGGAGGTAATCAGAACAAGATATCTTCAGGAAAGATATTACCATTTTAGTTGCATTAACTTTCCCTAAGCAATGCATTGTATTGTTAATCCCAGATCTTCCTTACCCTTGGCTGGCTTTTCTCAACACCCATGAACCATAAAGTATTCAAAGCAACCTACTCTTTAGAAATGAGAAATCAGTGATTTTATAAAGCTACTTGTAGTTGTCAACCTAAAAGAGGAACAAGAGTAATATGAGACAACAATATCTTGTGGGTGCCTTAATTAGGCTCTTTACTTATAGCCTCCAGAGACTGATTTCTAACCTTTAGATGCTCCAAATCACTCTCAGAAAATTCTGTTGACTATATAAACAATATAGGTTTCCAAAGTCAGAAATTCCTATTAGGTGTTTAAATTCTTTCCTCTTCCTGACTGTTTTGTGGTTTTTTTTCTTCTAAGTGTTTTCATGTCTTTCAGCTGTGAATATTTAAAATAAAAATATATTTAAAAAAAAAAAAGAAAAAAAAAAGAATCAGTGTAATAAAATATTTCCAGAGGATAGCAAATTGGCACATCCATCTTAAAGGGCTCTGAGCTACAAAACTCAGTTCTCACGGGCACATAAATTCAGCAAGGAGCTTTCTTTGTGATGGTTCCTCATTGCACCCTCTCTGTATGGCTTGTTTGTTCAAATAATAGCCACATATACTTAATAGATAAACAAAATAAATATAAATAACAAGAGGATTCTATTCTCATTTTTTAAAGATAACTTTTGACAAATGCAGCTCTTTTTCAAACACACACAGTCATGCACTTTGCTCACTTGGTAAAAGCCGTCACTCAATGGATAACAGCCTCCATGAAGTAGGTTTCTTCCTCTACCCTCTGGTCTGCTTCATTAAATGTCTCAGATCTCAGTGTCAGTACTGGGTTATGGTCATCTGAAAATCCATATCAAATAAATTAGTTAATTTCCTGAACTCCTTTGGATAAACAAACTCATTTATTCTGATAAGTGAAAGCGCTTGGAAAAAGCGTATGCTGCTTGTCTTAGCAAAAGCCTGACTCACTGACGTTCTAGATAGCCAAGATTTCTTATGCAGGTGGCCTAATTTCAGATTTACGGTCTAGGCCTGGAAATCTACTTTGACTTCTCTTTTTGCTATACTGCTGGAACTATAACAAAGCTGAGAATTAAGTAACACATTTTCCAGCACGTACCTCACCGTTTCTTTCATGTTAATCTTCCATTCCTGCAAAATCATAGCCTTTTGCAGTTATGGATATCTAATTTTGACACAGGTCTCATTGAGAAGTCAATTAGGGTCTGCAGGAAGTTCCACTAAATGGGTACTTCAAAAAGTGTGGAAAAAACCTGAAGTCTGGAAAAAATTAAAGTTTCCATATATTTTGTTCTAAGATATTCCTTCTGCAGTGAATTTAGATTTTTTTAATTGATAATTATTAGATGGCAAATTGTTAATAAGGAAGTTGTCCCCGAAGTGGGTGTGTGTGCACCCAATGGAGTGCACAAGAAAACCCACCGGAGTGTAGGAGGAATTTTTTTTTTTTGATCATTATTAAATGAAAAATATTTTTAAAAAAGCACAGTTTTTACTTAATTTTTGTGTCATTTTTTAATATCTAATTTTACGCATGTTTTATAATGTATATAATATGCTAGTACAGTCGTATGTGTATATAAATTAAAAAGAAAAACACAAAAGTGCATGTATTGCCAGTGCATGCTCATAATTTTTTTATGTTTGCACAATCAAAAAAGTTTAGATAACACTGCAATAAAGAATCAATGACATTTACGAAATCTTCTAAAGTTTTAAAAGCATAAAAAGCTTCATGTACAGAAATCTCTTGTCTAAATTTTGTGAGCAAAATTAAAAATTGCAGTATAAAGCACTAATCAAAATCAAGATAGTGCATTAAAAATCTGTGAACTGTTCCATAAATAAACACTCTTCATAATCAAAGCATCTTGTAAAAATCATCTTCCTGTCTGATATGAGTGGCATTTAAATTCTTCCCTATTCCTTAACAATTCCCCTATTAGGAAAAAGGTCAGAGATAAAAAGGGTTACAGATGAATACACTTTAATGCGGCATGGAAAAGAAAAGCCTCTTTTGTAAAGAAGACTCATCTCTTGCTAAATCTAGCTAAAATAAATTAAAAAAAAAAATATTTCCTGCTCAGCTATAAAATATAAGCAGCTACATACATGGAACAACTATTTTTTATTATTTTTTTGCCAGTCCTTGACAGAAAAATTATGCTTGGGAATTTGAAACTCTTATATACCATTCACATGTACCTAATAAATAATGACAGAGAACTGGGTAAGCCTAGTGGCTTACATGTCTGAATAATATTTACTTAACCAGAACATTAATACCTCACTTTTTTTTTGTTTTGTTTTGTTTTCCCTGAGCTGAGCGGTTCAGCTAACACAATTGCCACAGTCATTCTCTCAGCAGCACTGAAATCTACATTTAAGTGCCATCTGTGAGGCAGTCAAAAACTGGCTGATTCTGTGCCTTTGTTGTCCTGTATGATGTTATGCCTTAGTTAATAACTGAGAATTCAAGCACAGAGAAAGATGGATCTCTCTGATGTCATTCCCTTCATTGTATGTGAAGATCTGTGCCCCACCACCTACTAAGCTTTCCCTGAGTGACCCGTGTTTACCTTCTGTTGGTGCCACTTCCCACTGTGTTATTGATGTGCTTTTCTGCCCAGGAAGCCGTCCTTCTCAATGCACTTTGTTAAGCTCAGGCCATGGGCACACACTGTTCTTTGTTGTACTGTATATGAGGAATGTTTTTGGAGGGGAACACTGATGGTATCAACGATTAGGAGCTAAAGTGTCTTCGAAGCCACAGAACAACATGCAACATTGCCAACACACCGTATTGCAGGGATTAAACTTAAAAGGTATTCAGTTATGAGGTTTTTTCCTCATACCTAAATTCCTTTTGTTTACATAACAGAAAGCTATGTGCTTCTAAATACAGACATTGCGTGTTTCAGTCACTTTTTCATTCTCTTATTGTTTAGGTTTTCCTCACTTAGCATTGTTCAAAGCTGTGTGGAATGGGAGTCAACATTTAAGATCAGCAATACTATTAAAGGAACAATGTGCCTGCTGATTAACCTCCAGAGAAACCAGATGGTGAGGCAAGGAATTTGCCTTTCTAATTTGATTTTTTTTTTTGTCTTATATTTAAAGGTGTTTCCCAAAATGCTCTCAATCATGAGCTAGGGAAATAAAGGGGGAAAAAAGGTAGTCAAAGAAGTCTGGTTGGCAGGAGGACAATTAATGAGGCTATGGTTTGGTCAATACATGCCAGAGCCAGATCATGACAATTTTGGGTTTCATTTCCCAAAAGAGCAGAAAATTCACCTCTAAAAATAGTGGGAAATGCTCCTCCTGGGCTTTTTTTTTCCTCTTCGTGGAACTGGTGGTGTTTTCACTAAACCTCTAATACCTGCTTATATTTCCTGAGTAAGTGTACTGGTGAATCAACTTACTCTCTTTTTAATTCTTGCCATTATTCAGAAAGAAATCCATGAAAAGGTGGCTGTTCGCTTACGAATAACAAATCCTGTAAAATTATACCCTGAATGAGGTCTTTCCTTTCCTTCCTTTCCCTCTGTGCAGTTTGTCTTCTAAACTTAATCGATTCTGACTTTGTCTCTGCAAGAAATGATAATTGTGCATTCTGATCTCAGTTAACCCACCTAGGGAGAAAAAAGTATTTCAAAACACATGTGGAACTAGAGGCTTGATGAAGCAAAACGTCGAAATGATGACTAAGTCTAATGAACACTGTGATTTAAAGCATCTAGCCTTTGGAAAAAAAATAATATCTAGAGAGTTCTTTTTCCTGACTGCCACCTCAAGTGAGTTGATCTTAGGTTTGTGACAGCACTACTAATTTTATTCTCTCTCCTAGAAGTGCAATGATCCATACTATCTTATTAGTTATGCTCTTTATTGCATAAATGCTGTGTCTTCTTAGCAGAAGTAAAGTATTAATGAACTTGTGGTGACACCAAGGGGACCAACTGGATAAATGGACGAAAGACATGTTAGACAGGGGGCACTAAACACATCATCAGAGCCCTTTAATCTGAATGACAGCATCTGTGATGGTCCTGAAACAGGAGGCATATATGAAAAATTCATTTTCTACCTTTACATACAACATTAATAGTGGTACTAATTTAAAATTTATTCTTGCAGGAAAAATCAAAATATTGATTTGATACATGAACTCCTTAGTTTCTTTTAAAGTGGATTCTAAGATATTGAGAAAGAAAAGCAAATAAGCAAGTAAAACAAACCAAAGACAAACCTGGACTTTATATGATTTTAACATTTCTACCAACTTTGTTTTGTTCTAAAATAATAAAGGCAACCAGCATTAATAACATATTTTGGTAACATCTAATATGATGGTCACACATCTTAAAATAATGAAAAACATTTTCCTTAGGAATCTTTTTATTGTATTTTTTCCACCTGTATGTCACGTGCCTATACAAAAGGTGAAGGGTTTTGTTCAGGATATGGGTTTCTTTTTTCAGTTACAGAATAATCAGGAAAAAATCAAAATTAAGTGGTGAAGATCTGAAGTGGCCACCTTCTAATATATGCTATCTGAATTCTGTGGGAGGAAGAGGAGGAAAAAAAAAAAAAAAAAGCTCAAGAGGAGTATTTCCTGCTGTTTTTAGAGGTGAGTTTTCTGCTCCTGTGGGAAATGAAACCCCAAAAGAGAAGGTAGTGAACACTACCTCTCTGGTATTTATTAAAAACCCGTTAATCTTTAATGTTCTATTTTGCTAGTCAATCAGTAGTAACACAGTTTCATAGAGACTTTATTGTAATTTGGCATGTCTCAATGTCATTTTTTACATAGCTAATCAATGGTTTGTATTCAAATTCAAGAGTTTAAGGATTGGAGAAATAGGTTTGATATTTCCCTAACTGAAAGGTCTAAAGAAAAGTAATATTTCATATTTGACACTGCCTTTTTCTTTATTGATCACTTAGGAGAGCTGGAAAAGATCACTGATGTCGCTATTGCTTCCCTGCTTCCCATTTTATTAACGATGATATATTGCTCTCTTTGGAAATAAATACACTGCAAACAATATACTAAGAACAGGCAAAAGTGCCATATCCGTTCTAGTCATTTGTTTAATCTCCTTATAGACTAGTTACGGGTGAAATGCTACAAGTGTATTTATTAATTCATGTTCTGTTTGCAGTTGAAAATATGGACTAATTCGAAGCCAAGTGCTTTAAGATAGAAACAGTTCTAGCATTCTCAAAATAGAAATATTTTTTCTTTCTTTTAGGCAAACTATTTAACAGCCTATGGATCAGGGGCTGTTAAATTTTTCTCTAGATAAGCAGTAGTTTAGGGATTTTTAGTTTTTTAGTTTTTTGTTTTAATTTAATTTGAAAAGGACGTAAAGAAGGAAAACTGGACTACTAAGGGATCCACAGCTAGCTATACATAATGACCTTCTTTTTACACGTCAATAAAGACAATTTTAGATCTAATGAGCAATTTCAGTAATTATTTGTAACATGAACAAGCATGGCATTTGCAAATATAATGATACACTGTGTATCATCATACCTCTCAGGAGATGTAGCATTATATCTCTCAAGACAGTTCCTAAAAGCATGAGGCCTTCGTTCATCAAAATCAGCAACAAATATACAGTTGCATCCTATATATTGTTTGTAGAACAAAAATATCCGTCAGTGTTTCTCTTCGTCCATTTCTCAGCTGCAGTGTGCTATGGACAGATCTTTTAAATGCGAGCAGTGCATTATAGAAGATATGACTAATCTAGAGAATTTCCATTTGAAAGAGAAATGAGTAATAATTGATTGGCCTAGATCCAAAGTCACAGTGGGGTTCAAAAAGCTTGTAAGTGCCCTCATAAAAATAGAAGCTGTATCAACCAATTGAATTTAATTATATGTGAAGGTGATGAGGGAGCTAAACAGCCTGTAATTGGAGTCCAATTACTCAGCTGGTCTTCCATAAAATTAATTCATCTGAAAGTTTGCCATTGTCCCATGCTCGAGGCCTGCTGCTGGTTTAATTAGTTAATACTGAGGAATCTTGAAACATTACATTATTTTGTCTTTATTGCCAATTATGGGTTAAGGAAAATTGTGTATAAAATATTAACATCTGCTTCCAGCACAACTTGGAGAGGGCAAAGGCAAAATATCTTATACTTAATCATGTTAAGAGGAGGAAAATGTCTTTAAACACAGAGAAAAATCTTCCTGCTAGTCAAGGCTTATCAAATTAAAAATCAAGGTGCAAATGATCATTTGAATGAGATGTAATAAAAATATGAAATATAAGAGTTATATAGCAGCTTCATGTAGAAACAGTTTAAGTCTTCTATAGAGTTCATGAATCACTTGGATCCAGGAGAAAGCCAGAAAGGAAAATGGTTTGGATCACTGTCCTTTTACCCAGTAGTAGAACGCGTATTGTTCCTAATAACTATGGGAGTGAGCGCAATAACATTCCCTGACTTCCTTCACTATCAGCAATATACCGTTCACATCTAAACATTAACATTAAATCACAGCATTTTATTCTGAAGACCATTTTTGTAAAAGGCTTACTTAATCAAAAGTCAAGAGCTGCTGAATATGGTTCCAGCCATTTCTGTCTCTATTTTTCATATAAAACCTGTGTAGACAACTTGAAACTAAATGGAAAGGAGATAGGAAGTACCTGTATTTAAATTAAACTCTAAAAGACAAAAACATTCAGTCTTGCTTTGTTTCAAAGCTGTCTTGCTGAAACTGCAAGATTTTCTACTGTTTTAACAGATTTTAGTTCAGTCTACTGACTGGGTTGAGTTTTTTTTCTTATGGTAATCTCAGAAATAACAATCATAGAAAACAAAAGTGCTATGTGGTCAAAAGTGGGCACTATGTGATATATGACTCCAAAATATTTTTTGAACTTGAAACAGTGAAGGAGATGAAAAAATACTTGATGAGTCCAAGAATGGTACGCATTTATTTTCCCAAAGACTCATTCATATCTACAGATAGCTAATTACAGTATGAAAACTATAAAAAGTTCCATTTTAGAGAGTTTGGGAAAACATGTATCAACAACAGACTTTTATTTTTTTAAAGAGTTAAGAATTAAAATTTAAAGATAATCCATTTTGTGAACAGCGCACATTGGATTAAAGTAGCTTTTTAAAGACTCACACATACTATTGTATTTTTCCCAAACTTTCTCAGACATGAAATAAACAATTTTATCATAGCCCCATTGAACATACGTAATACAAATTGCCATTACAGTTTTCTATACCACTTCTAGCAGTAGAACTATTGAAGTGAGTTGCTTTTTAAAGTCATTTTGTTCAATTGAAAATGTGGAGATAAATCTCTACTTACTGGAGTAATATTAAAGTCAGATTTTTAAAACAAAATATACTGTGTATTTCAGAAACTGTGAGAAAGAGGCTAATCTCCTAAGGGCTAGATTTCGTGATGACTCAGAAAAGTAAAAAACAAACAGAAAACTCTCCATGAAAAACCGAGTCAGAAACTGAAGAACTTCATCTAACTTTGAAAGAAAAATAAATATAAGGCTTAATTTCCTAAACTTAAGCAGGAAAGTGCTAGAGCCTTAAACATTCTTTTAAGCCATAGAGATGCATTAAGTTTCTTTGATTAATCTGAACTATTTTTATGCTCTGCTAGCTCTGTAAAACATGAAGAAATGAAACAGAAGAAAGATGTTGAACAGTACGGTCAGGAAGGCAAGAAAATTATACTGGTAAAACCTAAGGGCTTCCTGAGAAGGAGTGGTCTGCCATAAAAATTATTAGAAATTATCCAAAAGATTTGGTTAACATGTATTAAATAGAGTTCACTATATGTAATTAGCATATAGGATTACTCCATCATGGATGTTAATAGGCTAAACAGCGGATGATTTCTAAGGTTCAGTTCCTGTACTTTACCTTTTTTTCATGGGAAGAGGGCAAAGACCACCAGCCCAGCATACAGGTAGTGAGCAGCTGCTGAGGGCTGCTAGTGCCGGAGAAGAGGTACCGAAGTGCTCCCTGTTGAACAGAGATGGCAAGACATCGCCGTTAAAATGACAGCATTTACTAAGGCAGGAACCACAAGTGTTTGTCTCAAACCTTTGGTACTGTTTTGAGTGCCTGCCATTCAGATAAGTAAATTCATTTGCCACACAAAAAATCAGAGTGTTTCCTGCTTAGAATAACAGTCAGAGTTTATGCAGAGTCGAAGTGAAGTATCCTACTGGAAAAAAAGTCTCCTCTGTCTCCTACTCTCTGCTTCTGTACTCCTCAAAAAACAGCTCCAAATTATAAGCACCATCTAACAAAAAATATTTCCTTTCCTTAGGATGGAAATACTTGAGTAAAAAAAAAAAAAACAAACCACTGACTTTAATTATGCAGACAGTGAACTTTATCTCCCTTATTATATTTACAGACTGTATATATTCTGTTTCTCATTAATAGCAGGATAGATATGTAAAAAGAAAATCTATGACACTTTTACAAATTATTATTTACAGTTGACAGTGAGCAAGAAAATTTCAGCCCTGTATATCTACCAAACCTATAAAAAACAAATAGTTCTGCTGTCCCTGGAAATACTGAAATTGGAGGAATATGAAGGAGTATTATGGGTCTCCATCTTATTTATGGGAGATTTTGCTTAGATCATGGACATTGAACAGTGATATTTTTATAAGCTCTATAGTCACAAATAAGTTCAAATCATAAAAAGTCCCACGAGGAATGTAAAAAAATTCCCCTGTCTTCCTTAAAAAAATATTTCGTTGAAAAAAAAGTCAATACTGAAATATTTCTGTCCCTATATTTCATTTCTCACTGAAAACAAGAGTAGAGATATAAGCGATCTGGTACAGTGTCCTCTGTCTGCATCCATGCCCTCATCAGAAAGAAACTACTTTTCTCTCTTGAGGAGTTCTTCATATGTCTTTCTCCTCATGGAGAAGTTTCACCCAAGTAGCATAACTTGACAGCTTTACTCACGAGCAGAAAAAGTCAGTCTTACACTTCTGTTAAAGAGAGTAAATAATTGCTTTGACTGAAAAAAAAAATCATTTCCAAGGCAAAAGCAGGATATATGTATTGACATTTTCACATTGTTGAAATCTATAATCTTGCAAGAAGTCAGCAAACAAGCTGTACTTAAACAAAATTGCCTGCCTACAATGAAGCTCTTTGCAAGACTGGGACATAAAAGAGCAGCAATCCATAAAGACAAATTTATTTTTATTTCTTTTTAATGACCTTTAATATTTGCAGAGCACTTTAGAAATGAAAAATGGCCCATCTAATTTCTACATCAGATGTGTGCGCTTCATCTCATCAATATTCCACCTGTGTGTGCATCATTCAGATGGCTGTTCAAGGGCTGGTGACTGACTCTAGAAAAGTACTGTAGGTGAGAGCCAGAAAGTGAGCTGGGAAAAAAGACTGCTTATGTTCTTTGGGGTTAAGAGCCAAGCCCAAACATTGCTCTATATAGGTATCTAATTAAATGTGTGTGTGGGTCTATGCTACATGATATGGGACTGCAAACCTTGCTTTCCTCAGGAAAAAGGAAGACCAAGGCTCTTTGCCATTCCCTTAGTAAGTTCACAGTCTGTCTAGCCCCTATCGGACTCTTTGTGGCAGCAGTGGTCTCACAGGTAAGCGTATCTTTCTGAAATAGAAAGGCTGTCTTTACATGTAGCGAAAGAATGTTTAGTCTTATATGGATCTTTAACATAAAATTTTGCTACACAAAATGTTGGCAAAGGGAAACACTGTTTTTACCCCTCCGTTTTAAACTGAAGGTCAGTCTCCATAACAGGACTAAATATATCTCTTCTTATAATTTATACCCTTACTCTATTTAACTTGATTAATTATTTTCACTGCCTTAAGAGAGAATAGTATTTTTAAATTGGATTTATTTGAAGGAAGGGAGGTCTGCAGCAAAGTTTTTTTAATTTATAAATCTGTGTTAGTACGTGCGTAACAGCAGGTGCTTTATACCCCACAGAATTCTTTCCATCTTCACAGGAATCAGGGATGTAACTGTGGACAACTTACATTTGAGAGTTTTTGTTTTGATGAAACAATAAGCAAAAAGGACGAGTTTTTCTATTTTGCTGGCAGTTATAAGTTTTTATTGTTTTCTTTTTAATTTAGTATTTATCCTACTTGTAAAATGCTGTTTTAAAATTACGCCAAATGGCATTTAGAAGTAATGCCAGCTATGGGCCTATTTCTGATACACTTGTAAACACAACCCTCCACCTATTCTTTAATAAGACGTTATTGAGGATAGAGATTGGAAGAATTTTTACCTGCATAAATGTCTAGCGCACACAGCATTAATGGAAAAAAACCCTTTCTATAACGCTTGATAATTATAGAAATTATTCTTAAAAAGATAAATTATTCAATGAGAAACGGAAAAAAAATCCCACATAAAGCTAGGTAGCTGTGTCATGAGCTTAATATTCTTTTATAAACTGCAGCAGGAAAAAGACGTGTAATTATTGAGATAAAATAAAGAGGATTGAACGATTTTGTATATAATTCTATGAAAACTTTTATTAAATATTTGAAGGAATATTTCTGTGTGACATTCCATGTGATAGTTAGTTTCCCCAAATAAGCTATTATGCAAAGAAAAAAAATATTTTTACCTTATTTCCTGTTCTATGCTTGCACAGGAAATAATCTTCTATCCCACACACATCACAAAGCTATACCTTTTGCCCCAGTTTCCACAACCCAAGCACAACTGTGGCTTTTAAAAGTGTACATCTTTCCCCACCTATATTATTTGACTGAACCTGGAATAGAATTAAAACATATGAAAAAATCTGAGATGCAAAAACGCCAATAACTCAGCAAGGAGTTTCATCATTATATAGTCCATAGCAGTCATGTTTTTTACAGTAACTCTTTGACTTTAAGTAAACTAGAAATCTTTCCTCTCCTAAAATGCTGGAATGCTTAAGGCCTACCCTGAACTTTTCAACTCCCGTGTATGCCTCTTGGATGTGGCTCTGTGTCGGCTGCTGAACTCCAGCAAGATCATCTCTGCCCTTCCAGCATTCAGCCTGCTCAAGCACATCTGACACGGAATTGCTTCCAAGCAGTATTGTTTGCAAATGAACTTTTTGATCACCAGTTGTTTCTCCCTGCAAATCCTGCTTCAACCATTGCATGTAGAAATTCTCTAATAGTGGTCACACACACATATATATACAAAACTTTGGGCTTTTTATGCTAAAGAGGAGGATTTTTTTATTTAGATAGATTTTAGGTGCTGAGAAAAAAAAATAAGGAAAGAAAAAAACCAACCACCACCCTCAAAAATTCAACCAATCCAATCCAATCCAATCCCAAAGCAAAACCACAACAAAACAAGCAAACGACAACAAACAGGTAGAATGGAATGGGTTTGGCAATGACAAGAAAATAAAAAACATTCCAAAAATTAGCTGTGTCTGTAAACAGAAGCGACAAGCTCAGATGACGTATGAAAATAGACTTCACCTGCACAAGTTGCGGTTACTAATGCTAAAATATTCCTCTCTCTTGTTGCCCTTAACACTCAGAAAATCTCTTCAATGCTGTCTTTCAAATCTTTTTTCACATGAGTACTCAGGAAAATCCTATTATCCGTATTATAAATCAAACATGTTTTTTAGTGGTTGTGGAGTGAATCCATGGAGGCTAATAATTACAAGATGAAATAAAAAAGTGAGTACTTCCTTTTAATAATATGCATAAAAGTACTCCACCCAACTCCTTTCTTGTTCATTTAAATATTCTCCAGAAATATATTTTATTAATTCAAGCCTCTCCTACAGAACTCTTCCTTACAGAAGACTTGCATCTAAATAAATCTCTCTATCAACTGATATGAAAGCAAGATCTATATAATTAAATCTATTACAGTAATATAAATTGGATCTAGGAAACACAGACACATCTGTACTCAAATAAATAGCTCATTTGCCTGCAAATTTGTATCATAAATATTGTGGTATTTGACATATAAATACTAATAATTTGAGCAACATATTTGCAAGTTCTAAGAGCTGAAAACTATTTCATTAAGAAAAAATAAGAATAGTGCATAAAAATATGGGATTTTATGATAAAAGCCGAAATCCACTGTTAACTGGATTTATTGCAGGCGAAGAAGCAGAGTACAGCTTTTCAAAACAATAACAGCACAACATAGACAAGAGCAGCTGTGGTTTGTTCCTTCACTGAAGTCACAAACAAAGTTTCACACTGAACTACCCAATACCATCCCATTCCGTGCTTCCATTAAGATATTTAATTTCACTGGCATTTCGTAAAAGCAGATGGTAAATCAAGGAGCATTTTATGACAGTGGCTTGCAAGTAAGTGGTGGTCTCTAGTCTTCCAGGTGGCCCACACAACTACTGCTGTCACCACAGCGAAGCATCTGTCATTTGGTAAGCAGTGACACTTACTGTTTGTTGTAGCCTGAGACTGGTTTAGAATTTCCAGCATATTTGTAACCCTCTGCAGTAAAAGAAACAATACAAAACAAAGCAAAACAACAAAAAAAAGCACATTTCTGTACAGCTCTGTATCGTTTTTGAGTAAATCTGTGATCAAGCTTGCTATCATGATAAGTAAGAAACCTGAAATACAGCTATAGCAAAATTGTGATCTTTACCATGAACTGAAGAGATTAGAAGTGAGAAAACTGAAAGGAACAGAACTTTTTTTATCTTAATAATTTATTGTAAAATACATCTGAGTTTGAAAGCCTTAATTCTTACATCTATAAAAGATGTCTTCATCTAGAAAGGAAAAAGCAAGAATGTACTTGGAAAAAAACCCTCAAGTCCATGCAAATTTAAACAAAATTGCTGCTCTTGTTGCATTAAAGCAAAGTTATTTTCATCTTGTTTTCTTGAGATTGACTGTCTAACTTTTAAGCAATCTTCACTGGAGACATGACAGGAAAAGTGTGGAATTGACACAATGAGATGTGAAAAAAACCCTACAGTTTTATGATGAAAATATGTATTTTATCTTCTATAGGACATAAACAGAATGCACAACTTAAAATTAAATTTTCAATGAGAAAAAAAAAAAAAATATTGTTTGAGATCATGCTGTTATTCCCAACAAAATACTAAATGGATTGGGCTTCCTCTTACAAAGATCTGCATATATAATTTAATTGGTCTTTCATGAGTAGTTGCGCAAAATTAGGCAAAACCTTTAAAATAATTTAGATATTCTGCCCATTTATTGTCACACCTTCCCTTTTGCTGCTTATGCTTTTTAAATCAGAAAAAGAAAATGAAGAGTATAAATTTATCTAAACCAAAAAATCAGTTCAGAAACAGAATAAAATTTACTACGAAAAAATGCAGTTTTTGCTAATTCTTATCATCTGTCTGTCCTCTTCATATTCTTTTTTATTTTTCTTTTGCAATAGAAGCTTTACAATTTTGCTAGAAAAGCACATATTCTGTTTGTAGCAGCAAAACATGTTGATATCATTTCATTAAGCATAAAAGAGTACATTTTTAAATCATATCTCTGTTTGTGATCTAGTTACATTTCCTATTACATTAAATGGAAGCTGATAGTGTCTAATATCCAACTTTGTTCCCCATGGCTTCTGACAAACAAAATCACTACTATATTCACAGTAAAAATAAATCAAACACATTATTTTCAGTGTTGCGACATTATGAATTGCCACAGTCCCCTGGTGGTCTTCAAACAATGTTAAAAACACAGCGTTCAAATAGTAAAGCAAAAGGAAGAAAGTGAAAGGGTATTTTATAGCCCAGGATAATATGTTTTATACATCATCTTTACATATTTTCTTCAGCAATGTTGTTAAAGAGTGAGTTCACTAAAGGTCTCTAGTTGACAGTGTAAACTCATGAAAATGGTTACATTAAACACTTTAAAAGATGGTAATATGCCTATATAATTCTGGGCTTTTTAATACTAGCAGGGCTGATGTAGTGTCTAGTAGAAACACTACATATTTCCTACATTTTGCTTTTGCAAGTCTACATATTCATAATGATATTGTAATTTTTTTAATACAACTGCATCTGAGAAATTTGTGCTGTAATGCAAATTGATTTCCTTAAAATAGCAAGAGTATGCATTATCAGTTTCTTCAGATATAAAAGAACATCGAAAAAGAAACTGAATATTTTTCTTTCAATTCATAAAGACTCAAAACCCCCAAAGTCTATGCAAGCTTCTGCAGTATCTTCTACCAAGGAAAAACCTAGACACTGTTTTTTGTAAATGCGTTCCAGGTGGAAATGTGTTCTGTTTTATCGGATTTCTATTTGTATTAAAGTATTTAAAATTTTTCTTTTCTATGAGGCATTTAGTGTTATTTCGGGAAGAACTATTTCGTCGTTGTCAGTTTAGGATATGGTACAACATAAAGGCGAACACTGCTCCAGTAAATTTTCATTTACCTTTCACTTGTGATTTTCTGGTGTTCAGATTTTGAAAGCCTAATGATTGTTTACTTGAACCCAGGGAGCTGGAGGAGCAGACAGACTTTATGCAGCTCAAAGAGGATTTGGAGCACGCAACCGCTCGTGCTGTGGCTTCGTTATCTTCTTCTCCCTCTTGTGGCCTCCGACAGTAAGAGCAAATAAGACATTTTGACATCCAGCACGGCTGTTGCTCCTGTAATAACTGGGGAGAAAACCAGACTTTGGGGGAAAGTGCCATAGGATCCAGATTCTACCTCAGCACTGGAGGGGCTTCTGTGCAGTGTGATCCCCTCCAGCTGAGAGGGACATAGGGATAATGATGATGGAAGGGTTGGGAGCAAAGCCATCTTTGCCATACTTGCCCTTGGGGACCCTGTGACACAGTGAGGAGCTGGTCAACTTTCTCCAGCTCTACAACAAAATTAAGTCCGATGCTTTTCAACCAAGATTTTCAGCTAGGGATAACGTTATGAGAAGCAAGAATCCACATTTAGTATGAGCTGGTAGGACTACATGTCTTGGAAGCATTTTGATCCTGTCCCAGAACTGACCTAGAAGGTTAAATATTAAATGGAATGTCTAGTGCAAGATAAGAATAAATTAAGGTGGTAGAGGTTCCCAGACTAATTTACAACTGGGTTTACCACTGGCTTTGCTCTCTTCACCAAGGCTGCAAGATCACTGAGGCAATTTCAAGGCATAGTTGCCCACTTCAGTTGCACAAACCAGTTCTTTCCTAGTCTCTCAATAGTAATGACAACAAAAATAAACAGCATTAAAGTGCCTCTTTGCAGCCATATGAAATAAACAGTTGAATACTCTGACTTTAAGGCCGCAAATTGGTGGCTATAAATATTGTACTGTATTCAAAGTTCTGTATGTGCCATCTGGTGACCATGTGATTAGTGTATCTATGGGGCAAAAGGAGGGGGGAGGGGGTCTTGTCATGCCCTTATTTATTTTCTGTGCTCAACTATGCACTCACTTAAAACCCAGCCATATGCTAGAGCATCTGTTATAGGTGGGGTTTTTTGTAAATTTTCTTTTTTAAAATTGAGTCAATTTTGCCCTTTAGGAGCCTACGCTCTGAACAGTACTACAGAATGACATTTACTGCAGACCGAATTATTATTTTATTAGGAGTTACAGTGTCTAGTTTGAACAAACAGCAAAATTCCAGTTTGGAAATAAATTAGTATCTTAAAATGTATCGTACTAAACCAGCCAAATCATTCCTCTTTGCTTGCATCCACTAAAGAATATATGATTAATTTAAACTCTGTTTGTGTGCATATTCATACACAGAGATTTTCAAGTCGATTTTTATTTTCTTCAGCATGTTAATATAAAAACATGCCCATTTGCCTTAACAGAAAGAGATGCCACGCGGCAGTCGTAAAAGTGAGTAGCAAATTCTGTGCTTTATTGGCCCAGTGCTCATATATGCATAATCATCATTTAGTTTACAGAATACTGCTCAAGGCGGTCTTGTGAAAGTAGTATGCCAGTATGCCGCTGGGAATGAAACCAAGAACACAACAGTTTTTGCTGCTTTCCATCATGCCTCAGAAAGAGAAGGTTAAGCTTAAATTGGCTCTGCAAGAATAATAGAAGTATACTAAAAATACCCTCATTTTTAGTCATACTTTCTGTTTAAATTAAAAAAAAAAAAAAAGGAAAAAGAAAAGGAAAGAGTTATTTCTGCAGTCTGGGCTTGCTTAAAATATCCACTGAAGGGAGCTTCATTTATTGATATCACAGGACCAGCTTCCAGTTTCACTGCTCCAACTTTTTCAGGAGAATTTCTATTCTTTTGCTAACTGAACTGAGTGCAAACTGTAATGTCAGGCTGAGAAGAGGAATGCAGAAGCTCATTTTTGAGAGCATATCAGTCATTTTTGAACATGGTAATATCCTACTCCTGCTACTCTTCTCCACCCCAAACAGCTTATGTGGGAACAGTTTATTTCCTTTTTCAATACGCAGTAAGGTAATGCTGTCTTACTGAACTTTTCCCCTCTTACAGAACTCTGGGATTATCCAGACCGACACATCCATGTCACTGTCACTCTGTTATCCTACTTTCCAGCATTAATTTCATGCACCAGATCCCATGATGAACCTGCACTGTGCCACTTTTCAATATTTATGCTAGGTCAAGGTGGTAGAATTTAATCTTGCAAAGCGAGCTCAAAAAGGCCGTACCAGCTGCCATGTCTTAGTAAATCAGATAACAGTCATAGATCTAAAGAGCGAATGAGACAGAAGTAAGTGAGATTATTGCATCTGTTTAAATCCTGTGTCCCTTACAACCATTTTGAAAGCACATATTTTTAAATGACTGAACAATAATAATGTTACAACGTAATTAAAAACAGCCTAGAATGTCATTTAACTTTTTTTATTTTAGTTGTGGTTTTTAAAAAAGAATCATTGTCAGAGACCTAAGAGCAGCTGGTAAGAAGTTCAGATGCAGGTCAGCATACAGCCTAACTGAGCTAAGATTTCTGCATCTTTAGCCTAAATTAAAAGAACATTAAAGATCAATGTACTGTGATTTGAAATGGCAGTTCTGAGCCTGGTACACAAACAATGTGTAGAAACGAGGACAGGGTGTTGTCTTAGAGTGCTGATGCATTCTGAAAGCACTGACAAAAGCTTGGGAAAATGAAAGCAAAAAACGAGGTCTCTTTTTCTTTCCTTTCGTTTTTCCTTTTTTTTTTTTTTTTAATTTAAAGAAATAGAATAGAGATATTATACGAGGACTGGAGAATGCCCTTATTCTGAACTGTTCAGATGATTTATGAAAGTGTACTTATTTTCAAAGGGCATCCAGGGGAGTAACTACTAGACTTCATAAAAATCTAGATATGAACATTCATTCTTAGGAATGACAGACCCTGGATATGAACTATTCTTCTACTGGCTGGTCCTTATACACATGGCACCATGGATTGTATCATTGCCTTGGTGGCTTGAAAAGTGTTCTGCACTAAATATAGCCTGCAGGACATATTTACTGCCCTAGCACCTATTACCTGTCAACATCCATAAATACATCAACTTTGACACCATTTGCAAGATGTTTAAGTGAAATAAGCAAGAAGGGATAACATTACGTAAAGAGAGAATCCACATTATTACGAGCTGGTAGGACTACATTTCTTAGAAGCATTTTTATCCTTCTCCAGAACTCACCTAGAATGTTAAAAATTAAATTGAATCCCTAGTGCAAGATAGGAATAATTTTAAAATGGGAATAATGTATTAATTATTTTCCATTGACTTTATTATCTGACAGAAAATTAGATTTCAAACTTTTTTTAAATTTAAAAGCATCTGTTCCCTTCTGAAATAGAAATAAAAAAACTCAAAATATTTACACTGTATATGATACTGCTCTGTTTCTTTTCATTTATAATTTGAGTAAAGTTTCTTTTTTCTCAGAGGATCAATCAGCAGGAGCATACCATAGAAATCATGATATTTTTCATATTGCCCTGTGTTTTCTTGTTTGAAGAGGGAGATGGCATCCCATGGTTGGTTTCCTGTCTGAGTAACAAAGAATGAGAATCTCTAAAATATTATTTCTGAAGACAAAAATGTATTACTTCCAATTTGAAATTCTTCAGTTAAAGAAAAAAACAAACAAAAAAACCCCGAAAAACCACCCAAACCAACCAACCAACCAACCAACCAACAATCCTCAGAAGAACAGATATTCTGTTGCAGGCAACTCTGCAATGACTATGAAGCATTCATGGCACTCCTAATAACTGACGAGTGTCTATGACAGGCTATAAAGCAGTAACAATTTGAACTAAACACTTTTCAGCTTGGAGAGAGATATGCAGAACAGTTTCCCTGTCTCTGTTCTCTGTGACTCTCTCACACATCCAAGAAGTGTCTGGCCCATGACCATTCTGTCAGATGAACAGGAGGGTGTGAAACAGTCAGCTCCCAACAGAAAAGAAAGCCCTTTCTTGAAACAATTTTGATTTATTTTCATCAGGGTGTTCCTTTGGCACAGTGTTGATCCAATATCAATATTAGCTACAAAATCTACATCTAATACATCTGCATCCATGAGGGCTGAGAGAGCTGTCAGACAGCACATGGAAAAGACAAACCTACGACTCTCAAAATTAAATGTAAAATGATGAGTTGAATCAACTAGGGTGAAAGCAAGACATGAAGCCAAAGAACCTAATAGTCTAAACCACACTTCTAATGTTCAGAATAAGGGACAGAAGTGATAGAGAGCTTTAGAGGTCAAAGCAGGGACAAAAACTGGCTTCTGAAACCCAAGTATAACTCTTCATCTTGTCTGATTGGGGGTCATTTAGAGTTTGATGATGGAGTTTGGTTGGAAGGGCACAGTGAGGCAACCTGTGGTTCAGTTTCCTTCATCCTAACAGAAACGCACTCATGACAGCGAGAAAGTGACAGACTTCAAAAGTGGAGAGCAGTAGCACATTGCAGGGGAGAGCAGAAAGCAAAGAACATCACATGGAAGCTAGTTTTCAACCCTACTCTCAGGCAGAAGAACTTCAGTAGGGAAAAGGCTCTGCTATGCAAATATTTTGTAATACAGCAGGAACTGATTCTTCATAGCATTTTTTGCATGATGTCATTTATTCCATCACAAAACTGGCATTAAATCATCAACAATGGCTTTTGTCATCATCCTGCAGAAATGTGTATTACCTCCAACATTGCATCACACCAAGGAAGGGTGTGAGGGATATAGTTAAAAGAACAGACACCACTATCCAACAGCAAGATCCCCCTGACATGAAACGGAGCAAATTACTGCACTCAGCCACCTCCTGAATCCAGTCAACCTTACTTTTCTCCTGAGAAATGACAGGCTTCTAGCACAGAGTAGTATAAGCTGCAGAGGTCTCAGAGGATTGTTTAAGCTTATAGACCGGAAAAAGCCCCTAACGAATATCAGGTATTAAGTTACAATCTGGGAAACTCTTTACAGCGAAAGCATTGATCATCGTGTGGAACAGCAACAGGACCAGCAGCAGAAATATCTTTAGGAATGGGGAATTGTCAGCTGCTCAGCTGTATTCACCACCTTAAGTTTAACTGGCATGAAGACAGCAGGAAAACCTGAGGCAAATATAATAAAATAGAAAATGTATTTTTCCACATTGCGGATAACACTGTTTCCATGTTTCTTGCCATTTCCAATGTATTTTCAACAGGTGAATCTTTTTTCCACATCCCTTCCCTCTTCTTTGGCTGGGGTGGGGGTGGTAGCAAAAAAAACCAGAGAGCATATTCATCTTCTACGGCACAAAGCCCTAGATCAAGTATTTTTTGCTTAACATTACCTGTATTGAAGTGTGATTTTTTTTTTTAACATCATTTGTATTTCTTGAATTTCAGGCTCAAGATCATGCCAGGACTGACAGACAGCACCTGGGTAAAAATGACATGATTCTTTCAGTGCTGTAATTTCCCATGTATTCAGCTTTGTATTCAGACAGAGAGAAAAAATTATTCACAAGCCAAGACACTTTTGTGAAGCTGCTGATTAGGCCATGGTTTAAAAATGGAGAGTAAGAAAAAATGGGCTCGTTCTCCTTCACGCTTGTTCACTGAAGCATCGACTGTGGAGGGCCTTGAGACTGGTTTCAGTGCAATCAAAGGGGCTACACCTGTCTGTGCCTCACTCTCTCGGAGCTGGGAAAGGAAGCTAGCTTTTAACACAGTAGTTCCCCAGTGCAAAAGAGAAAAAAATAATTTGCAGTATTAGATCATGGCTCGCCTTGGCTGTGTGCCAGAAAGAGAAAAGCTTTCATTGGTGCTGCAGTTTCAGAGACGCTAAGAGTGAACAAGCCTCAGAGAACAATTCAGACATGTCTTTATGGAACTAACAGAGAACACAGCTTTCATAAAACACAGGCCATTTTAACTTCAGACACTGATAATTCAAAGGGAAAGCCTTTTAATTGTGTTATTTTATCAACGAGAGGACAAACAAGGTTAAATGGTGATAGATGCTGAACTAACAAGCTATTTGCCTGCAGCATTTTTTTACTGGGAAGAAAAAAAGCTGTAATTATTCCACAGCTTTATATAGGGAAACTTTCTTCCTACTTTTTACTGTCAGGCTCTTCCAATTGATTTTATCACAATTCAAATACATGGCAAAATGCTTCTGAGCACAAAAGCAGAGGGCTAAGCCTTACTTTCTTTTATTACACGAGAGAGCCACTAAATAGCAAAGGATTTTGATTTAGATTCCTGCATTAAAATTAAATCACACATCCTAAGGAAAAATGATCCATAATAATGAAAGTCACACACATGGGAATTGAAAGTGCTATTGAATAATGAAGAAAACTATAGTAGCAGTGAATGTAAGGGACTACTATACTTTAATGAAGAGATATTTCCGAAACAAATGTCTCCCTTCAGTGTTTTCTATTGATAGTCTGAATATTATAAAACAAATTTTGTGGAATATAATTATCACAAAGTTCAAATGAATTACTTACTGCCTCTTGATTTAAGTTGCAACACTTTTATGTCTCTGCTGTAGGAAAGAGTTACAGGTAACCACAGGTGATTTTTAGTGCAACCTGCAGGTCAGTATGAATACACAGTTTTCAGTGCCCAAGGCTGCAAATGTACTTCCATTTTGTAAACTTCTACACAGTGACACTGGCCACTGGTTGGTGAGATTATATGCAGTTCCAATATTGACATCTTTCTTTTGCCTTCAGGCCCCCTTTGCTGATTTTATAGATTAAAATATTTTTCCCAGTAGCAAGTTGCTAATCTCCCTGTTTTAACTATGTCTGATTTTCCATTTCAGCCTCTATAATTTCAATTTGATCAAGTACCTTTTAAAGTGAACCTTGGTAGTAACTCACTTTTAGCACAAAGCTTTAGTCTTGCAGTGTAGGAGGAAGATTTCTCGGGAAAAAAATCGTGAGATCTGCCAGCATCAAAAGTTCTTATTTGACTGGCCACAAACAGTGAATAAATGGAGACAATACAGAGCAGGTACAAGCCACATTTTGCAGATGTCTGATTTGAGCACAGTGTTCTTAACTCTCATTGTTTCGTGACCTTTCAGTATTGCTAACAAAATGATAAACAGCATAACATTGATTCAGTTCTATTATTTCTTTGGAAAGAAGCCTGGTATCTCTGTGCAGCCTCGAAACCCACAAAAATCATTTTCTATTACTTTGTCAAATGAGAAAATTCACATGGAAAGGAAAATTAGCAGCAGCACAAACAAATCATGAGTCAAGATTTTTTCGGAAAATTGCAGTTACTACAATCACTATGAGATAAAATCGCTAGAGATTTTGTTTTGCATCTGGTATCAGTCTTATGTGAGAAAGACGAAGATTCTGGGATGGGGAAGAGAGTGGGGATGGGAGCTTACAATCCTAAAGCATAGAGGAAGAAAGCACTTCTCAGTTATATACTGATTAGCTCCATTCAGGTTTCCAAAATGTTCCAGAATTCTTATTTCTTAATTTCATTTGGTCATTGTATATAACAGGGAGCAAAATGCACTTTTAAAATGGAAAGTTATATCTAAGAAAGAGACCATGGTACACTCTACAGTATTCACCTAACAGAAGATGCAACTCATTAACCTGGTAGTTTAAATTCAACTGAGATATGGGAATTCTGCTTGTAAAATTATCTTTATACATGGGAGAAGATGATTTTTTAGAATTATTATTGTTATTGTTATTATTATTTGTTGTTGTTTGTGGTTTTGTTCTTATTATTGTTAGTAAATTCAATTAACTGTTTAATTTTAAATGCATAAATGAAACTTGTCACAGACATGAAATATTCAGAACTCTGCTTCTTCCCCATTAATCTAGTAGCATGATAATTTTTGCATGCTGGTCTCCCTGCAAATACTATACATTCTTTGCCATTCTCTAGGACAACTTTAAAACTATAGAAAGAGAACAAGATACAGCCTTTCTAGAAAACATGTAGCTTATAGCTTTTTCACAGCTGAAGCCTTTTCTTCTGGAAGGGTAGAATTCCAGTTGAATGATGGAGACAAATTAACGCTGTTATCCCTGTATTTAGTGAGTGCCCAAACTATTATGATCTCAGTAAAGACCTATGGTTATGATAATGTTTCATATAAAATATATATATGCATATATATAAGTTGTGCTCAAGAAATATCTGTGTGATTGAGCCCTAGGGAATTTAGACATCTGTTCCCCTTCTTATTGATAATAATGAGACTTAGACAAGAGCTGTGCACCTACTCAGATTCAGACTCAGAGGTGTAGCAAGTTGAAGTAGCTGCTCTATGAAAAATTTCGAGTCCCAGGTTTTCCTGGCTTGAAGCTTTTTTTTTTTTTTCTTTAAATTTTTTTTTTGTGCTCTGCAGTGCCATCATTTTTTTGTGAAGGAAATTCCAGGGTCCTAAATCAAAGAGGTGTTTTCATAATATTTCTTGCTATTTCTTCAAACCTCAGGATTTCCAGTAGTCATTACAGAACTTTCCATATTGGACTCACCATTCCATAAATATCTGCCATGAGGACTGTTGTCCAATTCCCTTGTCACTATTCATAATACATAAAAGAGATGTTTGGCCAGGTATGTTTCTTCTCTGCCCTGCAAAGATAACACGGGCTGAAAGTGAAGAAACAAGAAATAACATGACAGAAACATAACTGAGAAAAAATGCGCAACTGGTTCTCATAAGCCCTGAATATTTACTTTTGGATACTGAATAAGTTTATCCATGTCAGTATCAGGGAGCACACCTTGTTACCTCTGTTATGTCACTCCCAGAAATGCTAACTTTCCAAATGTATGAGATTTTAGATGCAGATCTTACTTATTTCAGCAGAACAGATGGGTACGTTTGGTATTCAATAAACATACTAAGAACTCCTTTCACACCTCCAACAGTCACAGCTTTGCGCACCCATGTGTTGTACATCTGTGGATTACTGGCAGTGAATTTGGCTGCACAGTAGGAGTATCTCAGGTTTAAAAATTTCCCTGTATCTATTCCTTCCTTGTGACTCCTTTAAATGCCTGTCTTCTCCTTTTGTGCATCTGTTCACAGCTTTGACCACAAAAAAGAGACTTGCAACCCTTGCAAAAAATTTGAGTCTGGCAGCTTCCATGTGAGAGTGTAAGAGCTGTTATAAATGGGACAGGGAACAAAGTGCCTTTTTTACTATTTTTTTGTCCCCTTTTCTTTAATTTTTTTAACAGAACGTATTTTGTCCTGCAAAGAGTAGGTACAAAGATGTAAGCTTATTTTTAATTGTGAGGTAGAGGAAATGCAGAGATGGTAGAGGGATGTATAAAACAAGGAAAGAATAGGGTTAGTATTTTCCAGTAGTGCTAGTTAGCCCAAACATGATGTGGCTAGATTTCTTCCTGCTTTGGAGCTGTCTCATTCAGCTGTGATCCCAGTATTCGAGTATGGTACTGCACTGAGAGATGTCCACAAAACTTTTAAGGACCCTCAGTCTGCATGTGTGACTTCATTATGGCCTATCCTCCTTTTGATATGGTTCAATTTCCCTCACTTCTAGGCAGAGACAAACTTTCCATTTTCTTCTCATTCAGGAACAAGTCACAGATATTTATTCCCATAATGGGATATCAGTATACCAATAACTTTTCCTTTCTATTTCTCCATTTTCACTTTTCCATCCCCGCAGCCAACTTCTTTTCCTGGTTTTGTTTTTTGTCTTTGTTTTTGCTTTTGTTTTATGTGTTCTTTTCTTTCCTTTGACAAAGGGAGGCATTTTTACCATTTTAATCTCCTTCAGCTCTACTAAATATTGACTTTTAAAAAAAATTAATATTGGCAGACCAGGTAAGTGCAACTTCCATGCTGGTGATTCAATATCCAATAACAGCAGTGTGCACTTTCCTGCCTAGTAAGACAATAGGTACATCTCATTTTAAATCCTTCTGTACACTGACCCCTGAACTTTAATACAGACATGTTAATTACTTTATACAGTGGACTAATTTCTATAGGTTGTAACTGACTATTGCATGAGACAAGTTGTAGTTACTAACAGTGTTACAATATTGAGTTTTGCTCTTTAAGAGATACTAAAACACTTCCTTTTGGGTTTTTTTTTGAGTTTACTACCCTCAACGGAGGACAGCCAAGGACAGTACTAAAAATTCCACCTGGTCTTTTTAAATCTCATATTGTATCGACTCTTACAAATGTATGTTACTCTTTGATGTTTTCACCAGACAAGTTTGAAAGATCAGAATAACTACAATTTCAGGTTCATTTCACCAAATATTTAGTAAACTGATATCTGTTCATTAAAAGGGACAGACATAAATACATTAAATGACTTATCTTCTTTTTTTTATGTCCTGCTTACAACTTTCTCTTAGACAGAGATATTTTTATACAGACAAGATAGACAGATAAAGATTGAGAGCAACAGAACAAGAACCGTAGTGAAACTCAGTTGCTTTACACCATGCAAAATATTTGAAGGAATTTTCACACTGTTCCAGTGTATACATCCAGTTATGGCACTGTTCCCACAAATCTCCAAACTTAATATGACTAAATTAGAGAGGAAGAACTTCTTTATTGTATGGGTGAGTGAGTGTGGACTGGAACAGATTGCCCAGAGAGGTTTTGGAGAGTATCCCTCACTGGAGATATTCAAGAGCCATCTGGATACAATCCTGTGCATTGTGCTCTGGGATGACCATGCTGGAGCAGAGAGGCTGAACCATATAACCTGCTGTGGTCCCTTCCAACCTCACCCATGCTGTGATTCTGTGATGGCTATAGATAAGAACAACCAGACAAAAACTTTATAATCAAGCAGAACATTTTTTACATTTTGAATCAAAATATGCTATCAAATGTCAAATAAGTATCCTTTCTGTGTTAAATGCATACATTGATATATTTTTGAAATATTATTCCCATTTCCTCTTGAGGGTCTGTGCTTATCTTCAGCAGCGACAGCAAAACTTTTGGAGTGCATAAAATCTACACAAGGTAATATTACTTGTAAACATTTATCTTCCTTTGAAGTTCCTCATGAGAATATAGATGAGCAATAATTGTGAATTTTGTTTTTGCTTATGGTCAAAGTAGAAACAAGGAGAATATCATCACAGAGGGTATTCACCAGAGTTGAATAAGACGTCTCTACCAAAATTTTTTCTCTGTAATGGCTACTTCACACAATACAAGATCCAACTACTGTATGAGTCTTATAAAATAGGTAAGAAAAATTAAGATAAAACAAATAAAGGGGAAAAACAATCTAGAATTTGCCTTTTGGGGTCTTATTTTACTAAACAGACATAATTCTCTTTAAAATAATTTCAGATGTATTTTATGTATAACAGATGAAATTGACAAAGGAACTAGATTAGAGTTGGAGTCAGTAGTCAAGTTAATAAAATTTCCTATGGTGATCCATTCAATCATTAAGTGTACATTGATGAAAATGCTTAGCTACAATGATATGTTGCTTATAGACCAAGTAAATTAAATTAACTTCACAGTGTATCTTATTAGACTTCGAAAAATAGTCATGAAGTTACTTCTGGCCTTTAAATTAGGAGAATGAATTAACAGTAGGATGAGAAGTTGCCAAATCTTACTATCAAAATTTTAAATCTATCAAAGTTAATAATCTTGTATTTAATTAAAAATAATAATTAAGAGTCATTGACCAAGGATTTACTGCCTCAAGTAACTATTTAAAATGCTATTTATGTAATGCATGAGAATTTCATGATTATTTTAAACCTTTACGTATATTACTTACTGATTAAAAGAAGGGGATGTGAGAGGCGGTAAGATACAAAAAAATTATGTTTGAAACACCAAGGAATTAAAATATAGAAAACTTTTTCAGTGATGTGTCTGAAGCACTTGGTCATTCCAACAAGATTAAAATTGTTTTACAGTCCTCATTCATGCTGTGAATAGCATTCACTAAGGCAATTCTATTAATTCAGTGATACTTCTTCAGTGTTAAGTACCAGCGTGTATTGCAGTTTCGTGCCTTAAATGAAAAACTGAAGTGAGTTGTCATTCATTTATTCATTTGAAATACAACCCAGTGCAGTGTACATTCTGTAGCTAAATGGAATTTAGTTTTGATAGGCTAGTTTTGATATGTCAGGCCTTCTGTGTTGTTTTTTTGGTGGGTTTTTTGTTTTGATTTTGTCAGGGTTTTTTGGAGTTTTTTTGAGAAGGGAGTGCGGTAACTGTGTGGCTCAGATAATAAAAGAAAAAGAAATTATTCAGGCAGTTCAGCATACACTTTTCTGGTCATTGCTTCCTTTTAAGCTCCTTGTTCCTCGGTTCACCTAAAATATAGACTCACGCTCTAAGTTCAAATGTGCTAAGAGCTTTAATGTACTTCACTCAAGTAAAAGGAAATTATTATCTCTATTGCAAGGGCAAGCAATCTGGAACACCAGTGGAAGCCCTGGGTCACAGAAAGATTTAAGCACCTTGTTGAGTCTTTTAACCAGATCTTCCAGATGTGCTCTTTGATAACTAGAAAAGTGACTATGGACATTTTATATATTTCATTTATTGTCAATAGTAGAATTAACAGCAAATTTTTTGTATTATTTCTGCATACAAATATGTGCGCATATGTCTCTCATGCTTTTTGGTTTTCACCATCCAATTTACCAGATGCAAAACATACGTGAACCAATATTTACATGCAGGGTTACTTACATCTGTTTACTACCGAGGCCGTAAGTGTTGATAAGACACAATCCTTCCAATCCACAAGCTATAAGTCTACTTGTATGCTCTTTTAGATCCATTCTTAATATATGACCACCTTCTACTTCTTCTTACGTGTTACTACAAATGGGCAGAAAAGGAACAAACATCCAAAACCTGCACCAGCAAATGCAGATGGAAACGGCAGACTAAGAAAATTTCATTGGAGGTGTTTTCCAGAACTGTGCAAGGGCCAGTGGGAGGGGGAATTCAAATGGAAGTAAATTCAAATATGACAAATATAGAATAGATTCTTCCAAATCATCAGATTCAAGTATTATAGGGAATAATGTAAGATGGCGTTCACACCCCGTGTACATTTCTTTGAGTTTTATGCCTACTTCAGAACTAGTTCAGGGAATTAGTTCTTTCTTTTCTGCATGCTGAAAATCCCTCATTTACTGAAAAGTCTTGTTGAAATGAATTATCATCATCAATCAGTGGAGCAAAACCGCAAACAAAATTTTAAGGCTTTAATATATTAATATGTAAATGTCCTATTATTTGATAATTCACTAAAGGATATATCTCATCAGAATTCTGATTTTCATCTCAAGAATGTAATAAATAGACCTAAAATGTGGTTGGAAATCACAGCAGCAAATAATTGAGTCTTTTTGTTTTGATTAGGGTGTGGCTAACAGACCAGTACTAATTTTATTTGATAGCGTGTCCCATTCCTACAATTAACTTGTAACTGACCAAATAAGTCATATGGCTGTTTAGCCCATAACAGACTGAAATATATCTGATGCATTTATTTGGCAGAATGTCTCCAATTATTATTTTCTTTATTACTCATTTAGCTGCTCAAATTTACATGCTACCAGATCATCTATTTTCTAGTGAAGACTTACTCAAAAACAACTTCCTCCATTATAGTACTCAGGATCTGTAGGGTTTCCAGAAGTCTGCTTTTTCCACCTTTTCACTGAGAGGTAATGGACTCCAAGAAAGTATGCCTCAAAGTGCATCTGGTTTTATTTCTGAAACACTAGAATTCTGTTCTCTTTCTCCCATGCTTTTTTTGCAAGAAAGTAGTAACAAAGATTGAGAGGAAATATCAGTAATTGAACTGCTATTATCCTTTTTTTTTTTTTTTGGTTGGGAGTGGGAGGGGTGTTGGATTTCCATGCTTGTTTTACTGTAGATATCACCTGTGCAGCTATAATTTAGGGAACTGTCTTGGGAGCAGCTAGGAGAAAAGAGAAATACAAGTTGTCAGGATCTTACTGCATTTTTCTCCTGTCTCATTTTCTTATTTTTGGCTCTGACAAGGAAAACAACTAACTGTTTCAATTTAACACAAATTTCCCAAACAGTTCTTCTTTTACCATACTGTGGGTTACAAAGACATCTAAGACAATTAAGAGGAGCAGTTCTAGAACAACTTGTGTTTGCATTCCCAGTCTCTGCAGGGTGGGTTTTTTTACTGTTTGTGTAAGCCTGAGCTGCTTCTAAACAGGAGCTTGTATAAATCTGTTTCGCAAAAATCTGACATTTGAAAGTCCAAATAAATTTATCTCTGTGAGCAACAAACCACAAGTTCTTTGGGATTTTTCCTTTCAAATGACACAAAAAAAAAAAAAGTTATTTATTTTACCTCTATGTATAAACTATATTTTAAGGTAAGTTGAGGTTATATTTTCAAGAAATTTAGAAAAAACATGTAATTATATTCACTTTATACAAGTAAGTGGGACTAATAAATTTTGTGTGATTTCTCTTAAAAGAATGAATCATGGGAGAAAGAAGAAAAGGGTAAAGTATTTCAAATTATATTCATTATAAAAGAAATAGTGATATCAAAGTCCTCTCTAACATATGAAAGCCTAAAAAGAAATGTTTTTTTAAAAAAATTTATATTACCTATGTGTCATATACATATGTATTAGTTTACAATGACTGCTCTTGTGATATACATACAGATTTTTTTACCTGTCAGCAGCCATGTTCCTACAACTTCATTTGTTCCCTTATTTTGATTGCTTGTATTTTGCTGTTGTGTTCACCTGTAAAAACTGAATCTCCATATCTAATTATTTTTTAACAACAATGATAGTTGCATTTTTGTAATCCTGCTTGGTCATCCCTTCACCTAAAATTTTTTATTAGGGTGATTGTCCATCAGTACGAGTTATTTGAACTGGATGATTCACTTAGCAGCCATTGATTTGCACATCTAATTTTACATGTGTTCAGAATACTCTATAAGAACACAGAACCATACAGTGTTGTCATATGAATGTCAAATGATCTTCCAAGCCTTCCAGTTTTTTAAAGAAAAAACAAACAAACAAACCAAAAAACCCCCCCAAAAAACCCCAAAAAAACAAACAAAAAAACCCCCAAAAAACCCAACAGAAACCCACATACCAAAACCCCTCTAACAGACCTAGCAATATATAGCCTTTCCTTTTTTTTTGTCATTTCTTTTGCCTTCTTTTGTAAATTGAACTAGTTAGATCCCGAGATAATATGAAAAACAGAAAAAAAATTATTTTAGTCCTAAAAGTCAGTCAGAACAGATAGAACCAGTACCATCAGGTAAAAGAAATCCTGTAATGGAGTACAGAACTTGCACATTTGAAATTCTGTGCCAAAAATAACATATCATGCTTTGCAAATTAAATGAATCTTATTTCCATCCAAATCACATTTTTTATTCTAATATGTACTTCTCCTTTTATGAACATTTCTTATAAAAATATTTCATTTAAAAAAAAATACTGAGGACGAATGAGTTACAGTGGAAAGCTTCCTATACCTTAAATATTTAAAATAATATTAAATAAAGAAATGGCTAAAAGTTTGGGCTTTGTTTTTTGTTTGTTTTCTTTAGCGTAGCTTTGTTTTGGTTTTGTTTTTCTGTGGGTTGTTTTTGTTTGGTTTAGTTTAAATCTCTTACATTTCTCAAGTTTCTAGTTTTACCAAAGGACCAGCACCAGACCAGCACTTTCAGCTTTAGCAAAGCCTTCATTGCTCTAAAATGACCAGATTACTAAAATCATGTGGATTGCTGTGCTGTTGTGTAGTTGTTTTGCAGCCAAAGGTGATGACGTGGATGGAGGCCCAGCCAGCTCAAGGGCTGTCCGGCTTTGCCCAGATCCTGCGGGAGCACAAGCTACACCTGTCAGGACGGCGGTAGAGCCAAGGGAGCTGTCAGGATATCCTGGTACAGAGAGCCATGATCTCCCAGCTGTGGATCTCACAGTCTGGCAACACTCCTGGCTCTTCTGCCACTTCTGCTGAACAGCTCCAGCTCTTTTTCTGACATCCTGAAGGTATTATTACTCCCTTTGGTTTGCATATTCCTTGAAGACCTGATATTTCTGGAAAAAAAAGATAAAGGGAATGATTTAGTTAAGCGTAGAAACTCCAGGCAGGAGGTAAAATTTTAGCTTGTCGGACAGGATGTGAAGCAAAAAGTAAGATGGACAGAAAAGTAACAATCTATAACCAAAAGATATAGTTTAAAAACAGTTAATTAATTCATTGATACACCTGTGATATTATAGATATCACTTTCCCCAGGAAGTTACTCTTTTTTATTGCTGACCCTGGCAAATGTTCTCCACTCTGGGGAGGAAAGACAAATACAGGGGAATCTTATTCAAATCACCATTTAGGTTACAAGCATCATCATGATTAGAGAGGTCAGACAGAGTCTATAAAATGGATTGTCATGAGATTAATTTAGGAAGATGGGTAAAGGAATGAACTGATGAAGCAGTATTATAAGACTGTGACTGAGTTATGGAGCAACTGAGAGACATGCCAGATTTCTCCCACTGACAGTACAGTATAAGGCTGCCAAAAAGTGTGTGGAAGCCAGTGGCTTCCTGCTAATTTCAAAGGCTTCGGATCAAGTTCTGGACTCCATACAAAGCTACTTTGTTTTTGTCTCACATTCCTCCTTCTGAACAAGAATTATTACATCAAATTTTCTGATTATCAAATATTTAGTCAATTTTTTTACTCATTATTTATTATTAATTCACTTTTGCCACTGCTGAGAAAACTCTTGTTCATCCATTTTCATAGAGATGTATACATATCAATCACTGTCACTTGAAAATTCTGTATTCTATTTCCTTTCTTATTTTTAGGCATGCTGCTGACATACTTCCCTCATTCACAACTCTTCTACAGCCCAAGGTCAAATTCTGTTTTTGAACTAATTACAAACTAGTTCATATTTAGAACCAGTGCAAATAATATTGTCAGCAACACTTGATGACATTGTCATCATAAAAAACATGATGACAAACAGCAGAAATGGTTTTTTTGGCCTATAAATTCAAAGACAGTATTGATATCAAAATCTGTTCTGTCTTCTTTTTCTAGGATTGTTTTAGTTATTTTAATAATAGTTTGTTGATATTTATTGCAATTCAAACCAGACAGACTTTATTTTCTATAGATACATTGACATTAGCAGTTCAGTCTGTGCCAGGAGTGCACGCCAGGAGCAAGGCTTCCACACACCCACACGGAGCAAGGAGCACAGTGGAATAGGAGCCATTCTATGAAATTAAATCGGTTGCTGAGGACCCAGCA
This sequence comes from Cnemophilus loriae, assembly GCA_013397755.1. NCBI lineage: Eukaryota > Metazoa > Chordata > Aves > Passeriformes > Corvidae > Cnemophilus > Cnemophilus loriae. The sequence continues at coordinate 532,192 of VZTF01009271.1, read as the reverse complement.
CAGTACAAAGTGACCTTGAAATAGCTCTAGTCTGGTCTGAAGTTGCTGTCTGTAAAGGACCTTTCATTTAGTTTCGTCTAAAAGGATACATTTTCTGCTTTCTAAGATTTCCCTGAAAAAAGAAGCGAAGAGCAATGAGGGAAAACAACTAGGGAATATTTTTCCAAATCTACACCTGATCCAAAGGAATATGTAGGTGTGATCTATTGGGTTTTGATTCACATTATGGTGTGGTCTTAGAGTATATGACCCGCAGTCCTTTCAACAGCAAGTCTTCTGGAATGTGTAATTTGGGACCTTGCCTAGCATGTCCAAATCAATCACTAATGGAAATTTTGACCGTCAGCCAGAAGTACTCTGAAGTAAAATAACCCGAACACACATAGGTAGGTAGCTGTCAGGTCCTCAGCACTAATTTGTCTCTAAACATCGACAAGTAATTCCCTGTGCCACCCGCTAGTACGGGCATAGGCTACAGCACCGCAGTGGGCTATATCCCTTATCATTTCATCTGTGATCTCTCTCTCCCCTCTCATTTTATTTTCAGTCTTGGTTTTTATTTACTTCTTTGACTCTTATCCAAATATTTTTTCTGTTATCCACATCCTACATCCTTCTCTCTAAACTGGAGAGAGATGGGTTTGATGAGGGGACTGTTAGATGGATAAGAAATTGGTTGGATGGTCACATCCAAAGGGTAATGGTCAATGGCTCAATGTCCAGACGGACTTCAGTGACAAGTGGTGTCCCTCAGGGGCTTGCATTGTGACCAGTATTATTTGTTACCTTCATGAATGATATAGATGAAGGGATTGAGTGCACCCTCAGCAAATTTGCTGATGACACCAAGCTGAGTGGTGCAGTTGACACACTTGAAGGACACGATGCCATTCAGAGAGACCTTGACAAGGTCAAGAAGTTGGCCCTTGAGAATCCCATTAGATTTAACAAGATCAAGTACAAGTTTCTGTAGCTGGGTATATGGGCATTCCCCCATAGCAACACAGGCTGGGAATGAACAGATAAAGAGCAGCCCTGCCAGGAAGGACTTGAGGGTGCTGGCAGATAAAAGGCTGGACAGGAACTGGCCATGTGCACTCACAGCCCGGAAAGCCAATCACATCCTGGACTGCACCAAAAACAGTATGGCCAGCAGGGTGAGGGAGGGGATTCTGCCCCTCTGCTCTGCCTTGAGACCCCACCTGCACTGCTGCATCCAGCTCTGGGTCACCCAGCACAGGAAGGACATGCACCTGTTGCAGCGAGTCCAGAGGAGGGCCACCAAGATGATGAGAGGGCTGGAGTACCTCTCCTATGAAGAGAGGCTGTGAGAATTTTGTTTGTTCATCCTGGAGAAGAGAAGGCTCTGGAGTGATCTATTAGCAGCCTTCCAGTACCTGAAGGGAGCCTATGAGAAAGATGGAGTGGGACTTCTTACAAGAGCATGAGATTCTTTGAGGAAAGGAATATCTCTCAATCTATAAGAATATAGGACCGAACACACACATATTTCTTGCAATATGGGGGATGTGTGTGTATATATATATAATTTTATTTTTTCTGTATTTGTACAAAGTGATCATGAGTGTATTCATCAATATCTAATAAGAGTACTAAAGACAGATAAGTAGAACACAAGAGCACTAGATTTGTCTGAGCTCTTAGTCTCATAAATATAGTCCTATATTAATCTTGGAACTAAAACAAGGAAGATACAGCCTCTACCATAAGGACCTAATCCTTCATTTCTCGCTATCAGTTTTGGTGGATGCTTTTTACAGCAGGAAAAAGTCTTTGTCCGCCTCTCTAACACAATAGTAAAACAGTAAAATAATCACTGCACAGACTCTAAACAATATTCACTCTAAGAACACTTTGTGTTCTAGCGTCCAAGTCCCCAAAGAAGAAAACTAAATTAGATACATCAAAGTAATGAACATTTTCTTCAAATGATAAAGGTACATGTAGTCTGTGCATGAATTGAAGATAACTTTTCTATTCTATTCCCTTTGAGTTAAAGCATCTCCCAAACAAGATACTGAGATGGTACACAAAAAAGTGTAGTTGAATTACGTAGTGATAATTCGAAGCAAGTTCGATAAAGTAGATGTAATATCAGAAAAGTCAAAAATATTTTCTGCATTCTTTAGTTACTGCTGGACAACATAAACCACACCATCAAGTAATGAATATTTCTAAGACATTTAAAGCCACATGGAAGTGTTTAATGATTGCTGCATTGAGACTCTGCAAAATATGTCAAGGATTCTAACAGTGTGCTCAGAAACTGCCAGTCCATGTAAATCCCTAAGTGGGATACATCCTTCTTCAGACGTGCTTCTAATAACACCTTCCTAAGTTATTCAGGAGCTTGAATGTATGTATCACACTTAGGAACATGAATAATCTGTGTTTTATTTTATTTACTTTTTTTAAAATTATTATTCACGTTAAATTCATGGCACAAAGTCACTTCTGTAGAAAAAAAAGTGGTTTTTTTATTCTTTATTCATACAAAATAAACCTTATAGAAGAAAATTTTAATTGCTCTTTATTAGACTTTGAAGTTTATGTTTTCCAATGGATGAAGTAAGTAGGTTAACTTCACTCTCCCTACATAATAACTCAAATATCAATAAGTTTAGCATTTACTTAGCAGTCAGCCTGACCATACCTTGATTTACTCTAAGCTTTTTCTGCAAAATAAGTTTTGCAGGACTCAAATCTGAAAATAAAAGGATCAAAGACACTGAAGGTTCAATCATAGCTCGTCTCGAGATAGTATTTTTCCTTAATATTGTTTCACTGATAAATAAACTTGCAAACTTAACTGAAAAAAAACCCAACAACAAACTAAAAGGATGGTAATTTCAAATGTGATTGTCAATATTCTGCTATGCATAAAGACCTTGTAATCAGTTATGCAAAATCTACTCTATTTTATGTAAACCCTGAAGCAGAGAAATAAATTACAAATGTAGGTCTCATGTCAGGAAACATGCCCACAGTGAGTGCATCTATCTCTTTTTTCAAAATATTTTGTGCATTAGCCTTCACCTTCTAAATATTGGAAAGAGATTTTAATTTATTTTTATAATCACTTTTAATGAGATTAGGTCAAATGTTGTGTTTCAGCTGATTCAAATTGTTTAACACAACTGTTTAAAATCTTCTAAAGAGGAGATATAATAGGATAGTGAAAATAATCTCCCTGGTAAAAAGGAAGCACATTCCAATTTCTTCTTTTTTGTCATAATGTTTTATAGAAGATGTGAGGTTTTCAATAGCACTTGAAAATTGTGTTATCTCATAATAATTAATAAAATTTATTATTCTTCCTGGAAATTATTAAGACTGTGGTGTGAGACCACTGTGTCAGCTCCACACTCTCCTACAGTCTCGCAAGAGACTCTTTATAATGATCCCTATGACTTACTTGGGGCTGTCAAGTGAGTTCCAACAGCCTGATATTGTATCAACAAGTAGAGCAAACACTGTGAAAATGTCAGCAGTGATGCCAAGAACGACAGGTACCTCGAGGCACATTTGTCCTCTACAGTGGAGAACAGAGGTACTTAGCACTCAGACTAACATAGACTAAGTCTTACTCATTCTCAAAAGGCCACACAGAAAACCAGGCTAGGAAGCACTGCACTTTTCAGTCTTTCCAGATCAGGTCTGGTAACGGGATAATCGGGGTAATCGGCACAAAGTCCATGCAAAAGTGCTGCAAGAGACGGCTCTGTTGCTGCCTATCACTGGCTTCCCATCTGTTTTCTGTTAATTCCTTTCCTAGCTCAGCATGAGATGAGCTAGCTGAGCTGACTCTATGTTACAGTGTCCTTTAGCCAGGCTGAAAGAAGTAATGCCATGAATTTTGCAAATATTCACCACAGGTCTGTCAGCTGAAAGAGAAAAAAAAAGCAATCTTGCTAACCAAAATCTGTTCCAAACAGCTGAAATTTTGGTGCTACCAAAATTGATTTCTGCGTGGCTTATTTGACATCAAAAGGCTCATAAACTCCATAGAATAAGATGTAGGCTCTATAAAATATAAATCTCTATAATGTGACTCTTCCAGCAAGGCAAGGCACCAAGTGATTTTAAAGCAAAGTCAACAGCTTTACACATTTCTGTGAACAAGAACCATTAAGACAAAGCATTAATTTTAGATTACAGTCTATCACCATATGTCTACTGGCCAGGTGCCCTTAAGTGAGTTTTTATCAATGCTGACCACTTTTGTGCTTTTCCTTGATCTCAGAAGTACTCTTTTGGACTCTGCAAGCCTCTCTCTGAGGCTTGTTAATGGTCTTTCAAACCGGATCGATCGGGCAGCCCAGTCAAACATGAGAAAGCCTTGTCACAAAAAGACTCCTATGGTATAAAACACAGTAACAATTTGGTTACTTTGTTTACTTTTCTTCATATTGATTCCTTAGTTTGTGATTCTTTTGTCACACACTAATTTTGTATGCAACACTTAATAATTGAAACTTGGCTAATAGTGTTTGCTTTGTCTTAGCTATCTTACTGTCAGCCACCTGCAACCAATATGTCTATTGTATTCTCCAATTATGTTTAGGTAATTATGAGCCACTTTTCTTCAGTTTCTTTTCTCTGACTCGTAAATTGTATTTTTTAAAAGAAAGATTTCTATTATTTCAGACTGCAGCTAGGAATAACAAGTAACCAAAATTGAAAGAAAAAAAAGTTAAGTCAACATCTCAAAACCCCTATTTAAACACATGCAAGCATATCGTTCCTGTGGGAGTGATGAGTTCCTTTTCATTTGGACAATGTAAGTATCATCAGTGATTTTGCGGTTTCATAATTTTACAGCACTTTAGGAACTTCTAAAAGGGTAAAGCAAGAATCCATTTATCTTCTTCATGGTGGCCGAAAGTACATGCAGCAGCAACCACTAACATGTTGACACTTGCCTTCCAAAGCAATTAGATAAAGTTATCTTGTAACATACCAGCGCAGGACTAATTACTTTATGAAAGCAAATACTAAATTATACTATCAAACAGATTCCTTGACTGGAGAATGGACAGGGTTTCCACATGCTCCCATCTTACTTTCCATAGTACATGAGTTTATACACTGAACGCTTTTTCTTCACCAGCAGCAGCCTTCCTGGGGACCTCCAAGCGCCCCCCAGGACACACCTCCTGCCGGAGTCACACCACCATCCCCTGCCTCAGGGTGAGGCACCAGCGCTGCCTGAGTCTGCAGCAACCAACTCAGGGCCCTGCTGGTCTCCATTCAGAGCTGCCTCAAGCATTCCTATGTTCCAGGTGGCATTTGGGGAGAGAGGATTATAAAGCCTATATTGTCTCTGTCAACATTGTATTGTCACTGATTTTCATGCAAAAGAGTGTAATCCTTATGTTTTAAGCACAGCAACCTTTACCAGTTAATTTCTCATATGTTTTTTAGAAATTTGATATTTTAACATGAAGTTCCATAAACTCTCTCGAACTGCAGTACATTCAATGTGAACAGAAAGGATGGGAAAAAAAAGATGTAAAATGTACTGTTCTGCAGTGTCTTCAGGATTTAGGATATGCAGATGCAGGTCTAATTTTTCAACAACTTTGGATCTTCCAGAAAAATTGAGTTTGCATTTCTACACAGCCCCTGTCTTTTTTCAGCATTCCTAGTATTTACTGAGCCACTACAGTTATCAGCAGTGCAAATAAAGGTATTTTCTTCTTAAGCGTTCCTGAATCCTTATATATTTTCCTATATCCAAAAGCCACATATTGTCATGTTGCTATGCAATGAAATATAGCTTTGAGTTTTCTACTTACCCCTATAAAAGAGCAACTTATTTTATTTCCAGTAATGAAAATATTTTGTTTTATCTGAACTTGGCAATATTTCATTGCTCAGGGGATATGTGCATATATCCTTTCTATTCTGCTTAGCATGCAACGATGGTAGAACGCACATTTCTGTAGCTTTGCATACAATTTATCAATATTAGAAAATCAGAGACAGGAATTAACATGCAATAAAAAATATCTCGTTCTGCTCTGTTTCAAAAAGAAAATATTTTTACACTAGTAATGCCCTTTAATGTTACTTGTAATGTTCCCTAAACTATTTTTATTTGTCTAAAATTATTCTGAGGAAAAAACCTCCTGGGAGTTTCATCAAACCACACAATTTCCATTAAGTGGTTTTATGGTACCTTAAATAAAACAAACTTATAAAATCTGAGACATTTTGAAAACCAAATTTAGTTTATAATGTATTTACCATTGTATTTTGGTGAGTTTGTTGTAACTGTTAGTGGTTTCTTCCACACTTCATAAAATTTTGGTCTACTTTTCTGTAAAATCATCTTTAATACTTTAAGCTAAGTGGTGATTAATCCATGGTTATTAACATGTAAATTATTAAAACCAATAATAATACCTTTTGGGACGTATTAATGTATTGGCCATGACTTAATTATATCTAGTGTGATTCATCAGACATGTAAAGGATTTAGAAATTTTCTGCTGATAAAGACTCAGGTGTATGCCTCAGTAATTTGCCTTTGAGCTCCATGGGACTTTTCTTATTTACACCTTTTGGAATTTATCTCTTTGTTCTCTCATATCACTCATTAATGTATGTATTCATGTACACATTCACTCGAGGAAAACCAGTGTCAGCTCATGGAAAGCTTTATAACACTGCACTGCCATATTCAAAAGGAGAAAAGAAAACTCTAATCCCAGCATAGATACATATCAGTTATTTGCTTTGTTTTTACACTTGGCTGGTAGATTTGCACTAAACAAGGATATACAAAACAAAAAAGTGAAGTTACTCACGTTAAATAGAAAGTTGTTTGGATGTGTTAGGTTTATTCCAAGTAATTTTTCATCCAGGGAAGAAAATTGCTGTTAATCATAAACTACTTCACTAAAATATTTTAGAACACTTATTCAGATGTACTTAATATAATTGTGTGAGAGGGCTACAGAGGTTAAGATATACAATGATAGCATAACATATTTATATATAATTATATACATATATATATATATATATATAAAAATAAAATCTGAGAGCTGGTACCCAGTTTCCTCCTTAGGTGACAGGTACAATGCCAGAGAGACCTAAAGGCCCCTTTCATTCATTGAACCATTCCACTGAGATTTGAGATTTGTTCTTGAGAACCATCTTCCACATAGCTTTCCTTTCAAAATGCAGTTGCTTGAGAAAATATTTTCAGTTCTACTGGATGAAATTACTTTGTATTTTTTTTCATATCATTAACAATACTTTCTGCCTTCTGAGTCTGGGATGTTGATATTTGCAACTTTTTGACACTTCATTAGTAAAATAAAACTACTTTCTCATGCTACTCTTGAAGCTGCACTTTTTATCTCCATTAAACAAGACTTAACACAACAATTTCATTTTGCTATTGCCATCCCGAAAGGAACAGTACAGGTAGGTGATGGAACTTCCATCCTCACATTGTTGAACCCAAATAAGATGTGACTCGCATGTACTGCTATTTAAACGTTGGCAGACATGCCTTCCCATTCTGCACTAACAGCATGACTACCATTAGTTCTGGAAGATGTAAGTATTAATACTGACATGGCCTTCAATGTGCATAAGATAAAGCCAAAACTAATTAAGAAAACTCAATAGAATAAAAGATTGCAACCTGGAACAGAACCAAAACAAAAGCTGAGCTCAGCTTATTGTATGGATTTCTAGTAGGCCATCTTCTAGATTTTCTCAAAACTCTCTTCAGCAAAGAAGACATAAGTCAAAATGTTGATGAAACATACACTTTGAGGTGCTCTTTCAAATCTTAGTACAAGTTTCATTTTAGCGTCAGTAGAGGCTCCTTCTGAGGCACATTCAAACAAAAAGTTTAGGTGCTGTAAATTATCTTTTATTGGCCACGGAAGGAACCTAGTAGATTAACCTACATCAGGTAACGTTAACCCTTAATCTAGTGAAGGCTTAGCCTTTTTATCTATTTTGCTTGAGCAAACACCATTGGTTTAATTAATAAGCATTTTTAATTTCTTTTTTTGTATTTTAATCACAGTGATTCCGTATGAAAACATGCTTTGTTAAATATGTTTTAGCATTATAGAGATCAAATCTGTACTATCACTATAGTGTCTGTCAGCATAGGATTCCACTCTACATCGTAGCTTCAGGAGAATTAAATACAGCAGGCAAACCATCGGTGGTTTTTATGGTTTTCTATTCAGTCTCTATCACATATCTAGAGATTGCATTCACCTTCTAAACTGATTTTTCTGACAAAACATTTATTGCAAATGAATTGTTCTACAATAACAGTGGCATTCCAAAGGCCTCAAAATACACAGCCAGATTAAAAAAAATAAAAAAAAAAATAAAAAGAAAAAAAGAAGAAAAATATGATTCTTTGCTGCAGTAGCCATATCTTTTTGCGGTTCTAAACTACTGTATTTCTTACCGAATTTTCCTGATAAATATCAGCCAGAAACCATTTTAACAGTTTCAGCCTTCAAATTTCTGCAACTGCAATAAACATGAGACCTGTACTTTTTCCTCTCCTAGAATCCAGATGTCTATTTTCAGAAATCATTCACTAAGTCCTCAAAAACTGTTATGATAAAGCCATTTTATTGTTTAAATGTGCTCCTGGAAGGTCAGATACTGCATATAAAAGTGGTCTGTTTTGCTGCTAGACGTGATAAAAAGGGAGAGACTGTTTTGAAACGTGAACGGTTTTCCCACAATCATGGATAATTGGATGTGTAAAGTAAATACTTGGCTAAACATAGCTGAATTACAAGGACAGGTGTGCTGTCAACAGAAGTCTGTGATGTCACCAATTAATATTCAATTCCTGTATGTTACTAAAAGGAGGAGACCCTCTCTTCTGTTCTCTCATATTAATGTGACAAGTCTTTCCAATGAATGCTATCTAAGATACAAGTGATGTATAATTTTAATGATTCATTCATTGTGTTCACAGTGGCTATGATAGGACATGGAAATGTACTATTTTTCTGATATTCGTGATAGGTACATGAGTAATTTCAGGGACAGGGTAAGAAGGAGGGAAGAAAACAGAAACAAAAAGTTGCTCAGGTAGAAATTACCATTTTCCATTCAAAAAGTCTTTCTCTTACCCAGAAGAACTGGTTATCACTGCATTTTACTTCTTATTTACCTACCTTTACAATTCTGCCTACAAAAGTAGATGTCAGAATCCTCCAGGAAGGTATTCTCTGATAAGGAGAACACACAGGATCTAACATTGGAGACAAGCCCTCAGAGTTGCTTGGTGAAATAGAGACAGAAAGTATTTTCACATCCTAATGAAGTTTCACTCGTGATATGTAATGAGTTTTGTACATAGAATATATCAGGTCATTTTTGTTCCAGTTTCTTCTACCATGCAGACTTAGACCCCATGAGCATGATATCATAGAATGGTTCGGGTTGAAATTTGTATCATTTAGGCATACAAAGCAATTTTTTATTCATTAATATATACAATAGCTGGGACTAATGATCTGCTACATTAATCATTGCATGTTCCCCATACCTGATGCAGACCCATAACCAGATGAGTCTTTGCAAGCCAGCAACTTTCCAGTCCTGTGGGGACAGATCAGCCACCGCCAATCCTTGGAGTATCTGACCCTTGATATTTCTGATTTATCATCTTCTGATGACATTTTCCTTGGACCTTTATAACTTTACAGTGAAGAGCTTTTCCTCTTCCATCTTTGGGTCAGCTTTTCCTCAAGAGGTGTGCTTCTTTTTGGGTTCCTTCTTGTTCCTTCATTGCTTTAACTCACGTGTTTTCTTATTTAACTTGTCTTGCATTTCTTTAACTTACGTGTTTTCTCATAAAATAAAAATATCCTCAGTGAAACTGAGCGGAGTGCAAGCAGCCATGTTGTACCTTGTGCCTGACCCTGAGGGTGCCGTGGGACCTCTCTGCCCTTGCCCACACCCTCAGGGTTCTCCCTGCCCAGAGCACCCTGTGAGAAATGTAGTATTGCTCATTGGATGCAATGGCCTCTCAAGAACCCAGTCAAAATACTTCCATTACCTTAAAGTATGATGATTTCTTCCTCGCATGTGGGATGACTTCCTAAGCCTTTAAATGTCAGATGCACAAGGCTTTATGGTAAATGAGGACATTCCTCAGAAACATTTTTCTCTAGCAGAGGAGAAGCATCGAAGGCCCTGAGACAAAGAAGCATTTAAATCGTGTGATGGAGAAATCAATACCAAATGAAAACAATGATACCTCATGGTTAAGAGGAAAGAGCAAAATAACACGCAAACAAATGCCAGCTATCCCAAAATGGTGGGAGTACAAATGTATAAACGTTTTGGTTATAATAAAATTGATGCTATTTCTTTCTCTTACCTATAGGTTTATGACTCTGACTTAGAGGATAAGGAAGATGAAACTGTTCTGAATGTGCACTGAACACAGTTCAGGCTCATCCTGATGTCCCACTGGGACAGACACTAAAGGCTAAATAAAAGGTTTCATCTACACAATAAGCAAAAAAACTTTAGAAAACATCTCCCATTCCATATTTTCAAGCTTATTATTTTTGAGAAGGTTAAAAATTTTGATTCAACAGCTTATGGGAGGATTTATTGCTTTTTCTTTTAAAAAGAATATTTTTATAAGGCAAAATATTAAAAAATAGGAGAGAGCAAATAAAGTATTTGTTACTGCCAGTGTGAAAATCAAAATAAAATTAAATTAAATTGATTTAAATTAATAAAAAGCTTTCCTGAATTTTCAACTCATCTATTCGCACACAAAAAAAGTCCATTATTCTCTTGGCTCTAATTAAAACCACACTTACATTTACGTCAGCATGTTTCCTGCTGGCCTGAATTCAAGATTGCTCTTTGGTTTTAGAAAATGTTAAATAGACAAGGTAAGTGAGATCCTGTCCCTGATGAAGGAAGAGGAAGCTCTAATACTTACTTTGATCAAGTCAGGACTTCAATTTAAGGGAATGCTTTTTTTTCACTTTCTTTTTCTACCCATAATTTTTCTATTAAATATTTCCTTTCTCATCTGTCTTCAAAACTCATTAGTCCTTCAGAATATCACCTCATTTTTGCACCTGTAGCCCACACATTTTTGCAATCCTGATGTAAGACAAAGAGCAAATCACAGATTACACTGACATTAAACAATACTGGAAGGGATAAGGATAGGAATTGGACAATGATAATGGAAAAAAATAATTTTGAATATGCTGTGGTAACTTAAGAAGCAAATGAGATCCATGAAGTACCCAGCTATGAAACCAACAAAGCATTTTTATCTTAATGGAGTGGGAAAGCAGTAACTGCTTCACATGACCTGAGTTGTATACACTGCACTGGCTGATAATTATTGCAGGAAGCTATAGGATGAAGCCTCCTCTCTTTCCATTTCACTTAGAAATCCTAACCAAAATATTAAATATTCACTAATACGGTATTAGTGAAACCAATAATGCAAAATTATATTCTATTTTGACATCCGTGCTTTAGGAGAACTGCAAAAATTGGAAAAAAATGGGCTCACAAATAGCTACAAAATGCAGTAAAATTCATAGAACAGTCCAGGTAGCTATATATGTTTTCATGAATTCAACTTGACACTTAGCACAGAATGGACTTTGTCTTTATGTTTGAAACATTTTCCGATCCAAAACTGAATGGCTTAGCACAGTACAGTGTGTCTGCTGCGAATGGTACCTGGTTCATGCAAATTGTCAAATTATGCAAGGGTATTATTTTGGAGCTTGCTAATTTAAAAATGGTAGAATCATGTTGGGAATGCATTTAACAAATAAAATTGTAGACAGGTGAGTTCCAGTTCCTAATGACATTTTATCACACTCGTGAGTACATATGTAGCTAACGAAGCCTAAAGATCTTTGACTCGTGAGACTTGAAGTGACTGGTTCAAGATATGTAGAAGAAGCTTTTAGAATAGCTTTTTGCATGAATAGAAAACAAAATTTCAATTTCTCACAAAAAAAATATCAAAAGTTAAGTTATTTTTTTGCAACACTGATTGCTACATATTCAATAGCCTACAACAGATGTGAGGATTGTTTTAGTTTCATTTCTGGACCACTCCTAAAATCTATAAACTTTTCTTAAAATCTCAGACTACTAAAATTGTGGGCTAATAAGAATATCTGCAGAAGAAGGGCAGCACTCTATATTACAGGGATGAAGGATTTTATTTAAAAAAAAAAAAAAGGATTACGATAACAATGCTTCCTAAATTCACATACTTTTAGGAAACCAGTTCACAATATTTTCTTCCACAACCTTTTCCTTCACCTAAGAAAGTGAGAAACCCACTGGCTTTTACAATGCCATTCCAATTTGTCTGCTGTTTCAAATCTGCTACAACATAAAGCACTAAATACATTTTTTTAAGGAAACGTATTAGTTACATATAAGTATGTATCCCTGAAATTCAGTTTCTTTAGGGAAGAAATGAAGGTTGCCTTTTTTCCTTTTTTTTTTTTTTTTATAATTATCTCTGCTTTTCATCTTATTAAAAATTCTCTAGCATGAATGGATCTTCCAGTATTATGAACACTGATATGATTCACTTTAGAAAACGTTCATATTATATTGAAGATCCTTACTTTCTGCATATCATCTAGGTGCCAAAATATTTTTGCATTAGCAATTGCAGATGGCAACAATTTGGGTAGTATTCCGGAATCATTTTCTTTGATCTCTCCTAGAGTTGTAATGCCTAAAGATCTTAAATAGGAAAGTACAGAACAGATGAAAGAACAAACAAGACTAACAAATCCATGATATCTAAAATATATGTAGTAACTTCCAAATCCTTTTATTTTCACACTTGATGACACTGGGTTTTGTTTAAATAATATAATATATTCTTTATGGAAAAACAGACAAGAAATAAACGGAAAAGATCAGTACTGGACAGGAAGGTGGCAAATGTACGGCAAAATTTCTAGCAGTACAAAAGCTTCAATGCACATTATGATGATTCTTATGTCAAGATGGAGGTGAGGTAGGACCAAAGACGTAGCAAATTGTGTTAAAATGAAAGAAAATAGGTTTATAAATAGTATTAACTGTAAATGAATTTTTATATAAAAGTATTCAATATACAGTAGATAATCATCTCAATTTATTACCTTGTTGGACTGCCAATTGCCGATGCAATTCAGATAAACAGATCATAAAGGAAACCCATTCTGAATTATCTAGGTTAAATTTTTTCGATAAATAATTCCTATATACTGTGATAAAACACAAGTCAGTTCTTATCTATATGTCAATGACTATTTCATTGAAGAGACAAGAAACACAAATAGGCTAATAATTATAACCGCAGGAAATAGGATTTTTTTTCCAGGTCTACATCCTCATCAGAGTCAGTTTGATCTTATGGAAAAAAAAGGTCAGAATTTGCACATGTCAGCTTGTCCTACCATCACTTTCAGGAAACAAGTATAGTTGCTTGGTGTATGAATAAACTTTATTATTTTGCCAAAAAAATGGCAGTCTTAATATATCATTTAATAAGCAACAACTTGTCAAAAATAATTTAATCTGGCTACTGGTGCGTAAGACTATTAAAAATGTTTCTGTATATACATTAACAACAAAAGGATGGCTAAGGACAATCTCCATCCTTTACTGGGTGCAGAGGGGAAACATAGTGACTAAGAATGAGGAGAATGCTGAGGTACCGAATGCCTTCTTTACCTCAATTTTCCAGAGTAAGAACAGTCGCTCTTCAGATTCTCAGACCTCTGAGCTGGAAGTCAGGGACAGAAGGATGAATAAAGCCCCTGTAATCCAAGGGGAAATGGTTAGTATTGTGCTACACAACTTAGTTCTACCATTTTTCCTGATTCAAAATAACAAATGATGGCTACTAAAAGCCAATGTTTTTCTAGATAACATCATAATGTTTTAAATTGAAAGATCAATTCAAAGACAAGTATAATTTTCCTAATGTTACCTTCTTTATTAAAAAACACACTTTATCTTAAGAAAAAAACCACTTTATATTAATCGTAGTCAACTTCAAATCGAAATTTTTCACAGAAAAATTAATTTGATGTATTGTGATATATGACTACAGTGATACCAATTTTTTTCTGAGGAAGTACTAAAACAAAAAAAATACAAAAATATAAATGCGTATTTATTGCAACAACAGTAGCAGGGTGTCACTATGCAAACCTCTATACAAATAACCTAACATCTGCTAAAAAGTAAAAGAGAGGAGAAGAAAACATTGGCCATTGTTCATTATTCCAGGGTCCTGCTCTGTCGGGTTGGGCTCTGTGGGCGAGCAATTTTGCATGTATATCACCCTCTCTTTGTACACTCTTGTTATTTATATTGTTGCTGTTACTGTTCATTTTCTTATCTCATGACTGTTTCCAGAAAATGGTTTTTATCTCAACCTGCAATTTTCACCTTTTCATGCCTTCAGTTCTCAACTCCATCCAGAGTGAGAAGCGGGGGAGTAATTGGTGTCTGGTTTGGGACAAATAACGGGGGGAAGGGGAGGGGAGCAGGGGAAAGGGGACGAGGTTGCTAAATTGAGGATACTAAATTGCCATTCCTAAACCACGGCAAGGACATTCTGGTAATAGCGCACGTATGGTCTCTACGTTATTATGTCACACAAAATGTAAATTAAAAATAGAATTCATTGCAAAATACGTAGCAATCAAAGTATCTAATTTCAAAAATATAGTGCCTAATTGACGAAGGTGAAGTAAGGATTAATAAAGTTTTGAATAAAAGTAGTCAAATGTGTAGTGTCCTACATCTCTAAAGGTATATGCAACTTCTGACACCAGGGGTAGCTGTGATAAATTTGATTGTACAAATTTGTCCTTTATTGATTATAGCAATATTGACAACCTTCTCTACAAAGAGAATGAAAAATGCATTGCAGGTCTTGCAGTTCAGCTTCAAGCTGTTATTTTGGTTATTTCTGTGGTTTAATGGGATTGTCTGTAGATTCGTTTCAGATGATTCAAAGACAGGTTTCAGCTCCAGGCTGAAACATCATGGCTCATAACACACTTAAAGGGAGCAACACACATAAACACATTCACTTCAAACAGTAAACCCCCCCAGATAAATAGATATTCAATAGAACTTTCATCTTTTATACAATAACACAATTTTTTCAAATCACATAATTAATACTTGATGGTTTTTGCTTATTTAGCACTAATAANAAACTTAATTGTTCAATAAGAGATCTTTTCACACGCCCTTTACTCACTTCTTTTTAATATAAGTCCGACAAAGGATCAATTTAGATGATCATGGGAAGCAGCCTAAACNAATTAGTTGTCTAGACTTGTTAAATTCTGCTGAAAGTCTGACAAGCATGTATTAGTCTTTAATGTCTTTTTGTCCTATATGTAGAAAAAACCTAAACAGACTATGTACCTAAATTTAAAAAAAAAAAAAAAATCTTAAACATCAGAACTGAGATGCAAAATCATTCTTTTTCTGTAAAATTTAATTTATGAATGTTTGTTTACTAGTCTCAGTGGACAAAAGGTGCCATCTCACTACTGGAATGGTGATCATTTTAGTTACATAGCTGTGGTCGTAGCATTTCTATAATTATATATTTGTATTATGACTTGGATATGGAAAGATGGAACCTAAAATATTTTTTATTTTATTACTTGAAAACTACTGGATAAATAAGATCTGAAGAGTGAAATCTGTCTACTTACAAAACTTAATTGTTCAATAAGAGATTTTTTCACATGCCCTTTACTCACTTCATTCTAATATAAATCCAACAAAGGATCAATTTACATGATCATGGGAAGCAGCCTAAATATTATAGTAAAATTTTAGATTAAAACCCAAGAAAATTGGTAACACAGAAATCATCCTTTGGAGGTCTTTTTTTCAGTTTAACATGGCTTATGATCTAAGGTCCTAAAATATTCTTTAGTTTATGATCTAAGCTAAAATATTTTTCTTAATTCTCAGTTAAGCATTCTTCTTTTTTTGCAAGATAGAAATATTTGTCCTTAAAAAATACATTTGTAAGGACCTGTGTCCTTTGGCCTGGACAAGAGGAATTTTCCAGATTATAACAAACTTTTTAGCTATAGAAAGTATGTTTGTCCCATCACTGGAAATATACAAAGTCAGATAGGATGGGCATAGAATAACTTGATCTAGTAAAATATGTCCTGGGCCGTGACAGGAGGTTTGGAGTAGACGGTCTTTAAAGAAAGGTTCTTTCCAACCCAAACAATTCTAAGATTATGTGAATTCAGTGAACCATCTTGGCAGAGCCTTTATTTTGTTGGACTATATTTTTTGATACTTTATATCATTCATTATAATCATAGAGTCATTCCAATAAAATTCCATTCAGGAAAGCATTCAAAATAATTTTTTTACTTTTTTTTTTCAGAAAATATAGGAGTACATTATTCATTAATCCTTGGTTATTTTTCATTTTTTCATTTACAAACATTTCCATTTTCAAAGAGAAGCATAAACCTGTGATAAGATTTTACATAGCTTTGGGGTTGTGTCTCTTCCTCATTGCTTTAATATTTTCTAACAGAAAAGCACTGGCAAGTTTCAAGTAGATAAACCATAGAATCATGAAATGTGCTTGGTTGGGAGGAACTTTAAAGATCATCTAGTACAACCCATCTGCCAATGGACAGGGACATCTTTCACTAGATCAAGTTCTCAAAGCCCGGTCCATCCCGGCCTTGAACACTTCCAGGAACGGGCATCCACAGATTCTCTGGGCAACCTGTTCTGGTGTCACACCACACCCATCATAATAAAACTCAGACTATCCTCACAGGAGAGACGTTCAAGCCATCTGATCATTTTCATGGCACCCCTCTGGACCCACTTTAACAGGCCCGAGTCCTTCTTGCACTGGGGACCCCAGAGCTGGGCACAGTTCTCTACACGGTCTCATAAAATCAAAGCGGAGGGGCACAACCACCTCCTTTGACCTGCTGGCCATGCTTTTTTTGTGCACCCTAAGATACAATTGACTTTCTCAGATGGAAGTGCACAGCTTTTTCTCCTCTAGGAAGGGAAATAGAATACTGAACACAGAATGTAATTACCTAAAAAGCAAAGCTTTTAGATGTCACAATTAATTTTTGGAAAGGGTTACTTCATGAATATGATATCTGTCACATTTTTAACAGGAGTGTTACATATTTGTTACAAATATTTTATAGTATGATCTATGCGATTCTTTGTCTCAACTGATAAACAAATGAAGAAGCAGTTTTTAAGTAATCACTTGGATCAAATTTTTTTCCTTCAAATTGCTCACTCTTGAACAAGTTCAGTGTCTGCTATGGGCATATGCAGGAGGTTTGATCAAATTTGAAAGACAATCCACTTATATTAATACATTCAACAAAAAAGGTGTATTCATATAGTTTATGACAAAAGCTTGCTTTAATAATATTCTCTATACACTATGAACCTCTTCCATCCAATTGTTTCCTTTAGATATATTTGCAATTACATTTTTTGGTACCTGAGATTCTGAAAGCAATTAGCACACCCTTCTACACTGCCACAAATCATAATAGTTTAAATTTATTTTCCACAGCACAGCAGGCAAATAAATTTCTATATTTCTATTTTAGCAACTCAGCATCCACTTATTTACATAAGTACTGTGTTTGTCATGCTTATCTCACGTCAAAAGCCCATCTTTTTAAAACATTTCAGTCTGTCATTTGCTCATATTTCAGCTCTTTAGGATATCTGTCTGAGGATAATGTGCTAAGTTTAGCAGGTCAAAGACTAGCTCTGTGTAAAAACACTAAAGACATTTAGATTTTTTTTTTTCAGTCAAGATACTGGGAAAAATAAATTGAAAAGCAGCCAGTTACTTGATTTAATTTCTTAGTTTCTATCAGGAGCAGTCCAAAAAACTCCTAATAACTCCCATTTTTCACAAAATGACATGTCTTCACTTCTAAACAAAACTAATGGGCAGTGGAAACATTCATGCATGGATCAAAATTTAAATGAATAATGTCATTAGATAAAAAATGTTGAAATGCTGAGTCCATAAATACCTATTATGAAATTAATGGCGGGTGCTATATTTACTTCATTTTAATAATCAGTATAACTCCTTAAAGATATTATTTCTCTTTCATGCTATTTATACAGCGGAATTTGCATCTGATTCTAATCATAAATACATATTCTAGCCCTACATAATTGTACTACTTTGTTGCTTGTCATGCTTCACCTATATTTTCCATATATTCCCCTAATTATAGTATCAATTTATTTAAGTGAATGTTCAGATTTTTGTGGTATATTAAAAATGATGCAAAGGGCTGCTCCTATAGTGAAAAAATATATTCAACCATTATCCACCCAGCCAAAAATTTCAGAGCTTCAGAAAGTAGGTCATACCATAATAGTGACATTGAACTTTTCAACTGGGAGTAATTAGGTTTTATTTTCAGTGCTCAGTGACCTACTCTGAAAAATAAGATAATACAAGAAGGGTTCACCTTTATTTATTTATTTTTTGTTAGTTAGTGCCTTGCTTTGTTATTTCTTTCTACTGTATATACCTTAAGAATCCATAATAGTTACCCATCCAGAAAAGAGTAGCTGACAGCTGTGTAGGATACTTCTGCTGTTTAATATGTCATAAAGAATCTGTTGCAAGCAATGATGTTATCATTAGGGAATAAGGATAGTGTCTATTATTTCAGAAGCAGATAATTCAGCATTAAATCATTTCAACCGCAATGTCACTTGCAGAGAAGGGAAAGCAGAAAAGTTACTGTGTATGAAACAAGCTTTGCAGTAATACTTACAGCACAGAGGGCATTTGAAGCACACTTCCATGTGTATTCCCTCTAGGGCACTTTAGAAAGCTTTGCTTTTATTTAATGGCTGCTTCCTAATGCAAAGAGACATAATAAAATGCACTTGCATCTGTTAGCTCAGATAGCAAGACACATTTTTCCTTTTTGGGTCTGGGGTGTTCTAAGAGCCTTTTGACACAATTCAGGCTACTGTGTTGCAACAAAAAACTTAATACTTCCCAAGAGTCTTAAATTTTTTATTTGTTACTAATGTCGTTACAAGAAGAAATACCCTCCCAAACCTTACTTTGGTCATGAATTCGTCCTATATATGTCTGTGTGCGGTGGCCTGCTGCATCATGCCAACGTGTAGTGTAATGCAACAAGCAGGATAACTTGATAGAGCGTGTCAGATGCTAAATAACATGAAAAGGCATGCATGAAACTTTCACAGACAAGGGACCGGGCTTATTCAGAGGCAGACTGTTTCCCTGGCACTTACATAGCTGTGAACTGGGAGTGGGAAGTCTGCAATGCCTCTATCCTGTTACGTGGGGCATACAAGGGGCAAGTTTTTAACATAATAAACCTATTGCAGGCGGTGTTCCCTATCTTACTAAATATGACTGAATATCCCCAGTGGATATAGAGATTACCAAGTGTAGTAGTAGATGTTCACCAAAGAGGAACAGAGTATTGGGCACCCAAGAACTACAGATTTTTTTTTTTTTTTGAGTCATGTGTTTTTAGAGAGAAAAGTCTTTTTAATTGTATTTTAAAACATCATCTCCTTGAAATTCACAACACAGCACAAGTTCTCAGTGGCAGAGTTAAGACTTGACCGTTTTACCTCTGACTGTTTCCTGAAAAAATATAATTATTTTTTTCCAGAAGCTCAATTTCTTCCTTTTTTTTTTGTATTATAGAAATACGAAAAAAGTTCAAACTTTGACAATTGCCTAAGAGCACCCTTATCTTCCTATTCATTTAAGAACCTAGTTTAAAACATATATTAAGTGAGAAATTATCTTCTGCTTGGTTACTGATGCAATTATAAAGAAAAAAAATTATATACAGTATCTCCATGCTCTGACAATGTATGTGACAAAACAGAACAAGTATCTTCAACCTGCAAACAGGCAGCAGAAGCTCAATACCACCACAATAACGATCTTCAATAAATCTGTGTCTATATTCAGGAAAATAAGCTTTTGTATTTTTACAAGGCTTCAGAAAATTCAGTAGCAGCAGATTGATTTTTATCATGTTGATACCTATTCTCCCATATTTTTAGATAGATTATTTGTAAGCAGTGCTTCTTGGGGGGAAAACATAATGAAAACATTCCTATTGCTTCCTGAGCCATAGGTCATAAAGTTTTCCTAAATATTTTCAGTTCTATTTGATTGGGTGGAAAAATAGAAGAGATATTGCTGTTTTTTTTGTCTATTTTGTCTACCCATTAAGAAGAGTAAAGAATGCTATTAGGTACTTCACTGACCAAAGATCTATAAGAACATATATAAAATAATATTTGGAAAAATCCTACATGTTTTAATTTAGTGTTTAGAATTTTTCTTGTTTTTTAAGTAATTTAGTTAGTTTCTGTATTCCTGTCTAGCAATTTTTGTGGAAACATGTGGGATACCTACTGTGGATAATACTCTACAATAGCAGGTATTTTTTCATTTCAAGGCAAGAACAAGTAAATCATGCCATTTTGATTTCAGTTCTGGCAAACTATACAATTAACTCTGAAGCAGGAATTGTGTACAAACTCCAGAAGAAACTGTTCTAGGGAAGTGAACAGACACCAAACCAACAGATAATATTTTGCAATGGAGGTTTCTTTTTGTTTCTATGAGAATGAACACATGCAGAATCTAGCAAGTGTCAAAGATTTTATTTTGAAGAACAGCCGTACATGGAATATATATAATTTGCAAGACCATAGTAATTATGGTGTGTCCGCAAAAGTCTGAGAGAAAATTCAGATATGAAAGGAATGTTGGAGTCAGTCTAGACTAAAGTATGCTGTGAATTAAAACTTTTTTTTTTTACATTTAAAAATTATAAAAAAATTTCCCCTAAAATATTTCGGATTTAGGATTCAAAGATATCAGATAGTGATTTTACATTATGAAAAGCATTTCTGCCACTTTTAAACATGGAAATACTTTTTATGCTGAGTTTAGTAGCAGTTCACAGTACTCAGTAGCAATTACACAGGTGGTGAAATAGGAGTCCACAACACTTTCTGAATACACTTTACAGAGAAGTACAAATTTCAGTTTTAATGTACTTTAAAAGGATCTGTTAATCACAGAATAAGCTACAAACAGACACCAAAGAGAGAATTAACATCACAAGCTTGTACCTTACTGATACAAATCAATAGTCTTTGGACTTTGAGCTGGATAAAACGGAATTTCACACCACAAAAGACATTGTCAGTTTAAATGCTTATTGACTGTAAAAACATATCATTATACTGCACAACACTTTTCACACTTAAGCAATTTTTTGCAGCCATGCCCTGAATAATATTTACTTGCATGAAGCCCTCACCAGTGTCAGCAGGACTAAGGATCAGGTAAGATATTGTGCAGTGTAGGAAGGGAAGATACAGCACACACACATTTTGAAAATGATACCTGTGAAAGTAGTTTTAAAGTACAAATTACAGTGAGTTAACAGTGTCCCCAGTAAAAATCTTGTTAACAATTGCTCTTTTTAAAAATGGAAGTTGGGCTTTCTTTTAAACTTTTTAAAGTACTTTTAAAGTACTTTTAAAGTACTTTTTACTGTAAACTGCGTAACAAATGCAACGTAACACACAATTTTTTCACTGCGTATTCTATTTTGAATGATTGGAGGAAAGCACAATCATTATTGACTGATCCGACATAGTAACAGCAAAGCAACACTTCAGTACCAAATGTGAATACCACAGATTTTAGAGGAGTTGCTTTGGAAACAAGACTGTATAAAGGACATGATTCATGACACAAACTCCACTCCCAGTATTTGCATCCTTGTTATTACTCCTTCTTGCAGTTGGCGATGAACAGCTGTCATCAGTATATCTAACAAGTATTTGCAAATTAACATATTACTGTTGTGTCTCTGACTAAAGGTCATGCATGTGCTCACAGAAATGTATGACATTTTGAGAAAACACATTTTAAAATGCATCAATCCTAACCAATCCATTCAAAGGACACCAGTGAAAGACATAGCAGTGATTTTTCTCAGTCAGTAACTTCCTTTTAGCTGAGCTGAAGCTGGAAAGGAGGAGCTTAAATATGCAGTGAAAAGCCAGCTAACTGCACTTCTCAACGTTTTGCTTTCAGTTTTTCCGAGACATTTTTCTGTCTACTGTCCTCTGTCAAGCTGGAATTCAATTGCATCAAATAATATTTACTCTGTTCTCTGTGGCTTGTCTCAGGCAAAATCCTTTGTAATTCTTTGGAGCTCAAATCTGTTCTGTCCTTTGCTGCTTCAGAGGTTTGTGGTTTGTTTGGATAAATTTAATTACATTTTTTATTTCTTTCATAGGTGAAATACTATATGAAAAATTTGTAAGTGGATAATGTCTGTGTCCAGACTATCCACCCACAGAAGTTTGTTGACACTATTACAGGGATGAGGAAATGAATACTTAGTTTGTCACTGGCATAAAGTGAACTTTATCTGGCTTTATTTTTTATAATCTATTTAAAATAAAAAAAATTAATAAAAAATAAAACAACAATAAAAAGGCAGATGGATTTTTTTTTTCATCCAGCAGAAAGCTGGAATAGGTCAAGTAGCTACCAACATTAGAACAGAAGATAAAAAATAAAAGATATTCTCTTTGAGAATGTAGCCCTGTTTGTGACCTTCTATCCTTCACATTAGCTGTGAAAGGACAGAATATGGTGTTGAACAAAATGAACAGGAACATAAAAGGTAGTACAAAAAGAATAGCATTTGTTTGTCTGCTTGGTTCTTTTGCACGTTTGTGGAAACATTGTGAAAAAGTTCAAGTGCAATATCACCTGTCAAAATACATTTGCATCAGTGTTAATGGATGCCACATTGTTGACACTGCAGCGTTGCATGCATTATTCTTTGAATCACATGATGCAAAATAACATAAAGCTTGAAATCATTGGGGGCTTTTTTCCATTGTTTGCAGTTGAATATTTCAAATTAATCACTTGGTGTTTTTAAATTTTAAAGTAGAGTTTTATACTGAAATAGTTAGTTGGACCTATTGCCAGATTCATGTTACCACAGAAAATGAGTATTTAAAATAATTACCAAAATTCTTCTTGACTGAGATGTTACAACTTGCCTGATTCATTTTAACCTTCTCTGAATCATGAGACTTCCTAGAAATGTTAAATGATTAATCACAAGTTATTTTGAATATGTGAAATGCTTTCAATCGAGACAATTTTCAGGTATTTTTCATTCTTAGAATCATTATCAGAAAATGTAGTGGCCACAAATTGTCAATGATGGCAGGGTTAACAATGTAATTTTCAGGTTCTGAATATCTGAATACTTGTTTCCCTAGGAAAAAAATGCAACGTGTTAATAGCATTTTAAATATACATAAAAACACATCTCTTCATATTCTTAATTCCTATGAGCTGCTAAAGCGTATATCTTAATTTTGCTGTAACTTGTTTCTAGGGAAATGTTGCAGAGTTGCTAAAGAAATGCAAAAATTAAAATGAGAGAGAAACCCTAATTGTAATTGATAATAACGTAGCACTATGATGAAAAGCATAGTTGTTATGCAAAACTGGAACAAAATAGTATTGCTCAGAGTCTACAATTACTTCCTTTCTCTCAAAGATAGCTCTGCTGTAAATAAGGCATCTGACAAATGCCAGTGCAAGATAGATCCTCAGAAGAGATCTTGTATGCTGAAAGACCACCAAATACCTCCTAACTACAAAATGAATGCTGACAGTCAAAGGCTCACACAGAACTAGTATTCGTAGCAAGTTAGCCAAGAATATCAATGTTTTTCAAAATCCCACATTTCCTGTGTAATGATGCATGGAATGGCAGACATCCCAAGAGAATAATTTATCCTAAGTGTTTCCTTTTTACTGGTAAAATAGAAAACTATGATTGACTGATACAAAATTTTCTACAATTTGTATTTTTATTTTTTGTGGCCTTCAAGAGTTCTTTTATTTTCACTCTCTTGCAGGTGCTTTAAACGCCAGCTTTGCTCCAGCCTTGCTGAGTCTTTCTCAGGTTGATGTATGTCAGGTATCATTCTCTCCATGCTGGTGTCTCCACCCTAGAGAATTCTCACCTTTCTTCAGGGTGTTCAAAATAAGTTGAATTCCAGGCTGGCAGCAAAATGCCAGACTAGTGAAAATGAGCAGTCAGAACAATTCTTGAAGAAACAGAGACATTTGATTAATTGGATTGATCCATAACCTGGGTGTTAGTGAAAATTGGCAGCTTGGGCTTCCTTCAATTAGTCAATGGAGAAAAAGACTTTTCTTGTGAACAACTTATAGTGTCTAAGATGAAGGAATGAAATACCTCTAAATAAGTAGCTTTGAATAATTAATTTGAATTCTAAATTTTATAGGGCTAAGTCAAGTAGTATTAATTCTTCCTACGGTGTTCACAGAAGAAACTATTGTAGAAAAGATCTATGATTAGCAATAAGGCAACATGGAGCAAATCCATTATTTCTTGTGGTCCAGCCTCTTCAATTTCTTTAGATTTTCTACATTTTTACATAGTTGTTAGGGAACTCAATAGCAAATAGTTATATCACCAAATTGTCCTCAGAAATATTTAATGAGTTGATCAGGTAGGATAGTAGGTTGTGAGTGAGATAATCTAACACCAGGCAAATGAGAATCCAAATTTTATGTGTGTCCAGATTTTACTCTCCACAAGTGTGTTTACTGTATTGATAAAACCTTGTCACAAATTTCATATATGGACTTGAACCTTATATTAAACTCTCAGGAATTCTGATTCTGGTTTTGATCATTTCTTAGTCTGGATTGAAATTTGTTGCACTTCTGTGCCATTGTCAATTAAAGCATTTGTAATTTAATGAGCTATGCTACATACTAAAATTAATGTTTTGGGTTTTGATCAACAAGCCGTCACAAATTTACGATAACAAAACAAACAAACAAACCAACAAAAATACCCCCAAAAATCCCAAACTGCCAAAACAAAACCACAACAGTAATTAAAGAAAAAAAAAAAAAATTAATGTTTAATGCTTAGAAGATCACAAGTTTTGCCATCCTGGACCTCTAAGGACTTGATAGCAACACCTGCTAAAAACCCAATTGTATCAGATTGCGGTTTCTGCTGACTAGATGGGAATTTTCTACTCTGTTGAACCAAAGCTTTACACTTTCATTAGCTCACATTCTTTGTCATGACACCAGTGCCCTCTCATCAGATCGAAGGCTGAGCTGAGTGGTACCGACAGAGAGAGGCAGATAAAAGGAAACTGATGAAAGTGCTAAATGTTTGCCTTCTGGGTAAAAGCTGCGTGTGGCTTTGCTGACCACTGATTTCCTCTATCTTGTTCCAAGAAATGGGAGTGTGTCTTGTGTTCAATGTATATATACTAATAGCTTCAATTTAAACCAGATTTGCTTTTTAATTTGTTTTCAGAAAGCACAATTTTTTCCTGAGACTGAAAGAAAAAAAATTGCTTTCTTTCACAGAAATCAACCAGAATTCCAAATTTAAAATATTAAAGGTGGAAACCATGATTATGCAACTGAATTTTCAAGTTCTGTACCACAGTCAGTCAAACATCGTTCATTGAAATTTGTAAGAATTATTTGATTTCTTAACAAGCAAGGAAGCTTGATCAGATGATGCTGGAAGATATTTATTTTAATAACAGTTGAATTTATAGCCTATCCATGTTTCTGAAATTTGGTTCAGACTCAAAACTGACCTGAATGAATTCAAGTTGAACTGGAAAATTGTATCTGAGGATATCAATAATTTGAATAACTGTTTCTATGTGAATCCTAGTGCAAGAAACAAAAAGTCAAAATACTATAATCTGCACTGGTCTGATCCGAGAGATTCACATTTGAAAAACCTATTTCATCTCTAGATGCATAAGTATTAGAAATCCTCTCGGTAATCCATTTCTTGTTAAAACTAAAGTCTCAATTTGATCACAAAACCAGATAAGTATATAAAAAAATGAACAAGTAGTATAATCATATCATACACACCTCTGAGTAATTCTGTAAATCTGAAAAGCAAAATTATTCTGATTCATTGAAATATACTAAAAATCTGTCAGACGGTAAAATTCATCAAGACCATAATAATTGTTCTTTCTGGCAATAGCTACACAAAAAGAAAAGAATACTGAGTAGTATATTAATATTAGAAAGAGCTATGACAGGAAAATATAAATTCAATGCACTATAAAATATAGTATAAAATACTATGATTATAATATTTTTGAAC
This sequence comes from Cnemophilus loriae, assembly GCA_013397755.1. Taxonomy (NCBI): domain Eukaryota; kingdom Metazoa; phylum Chordata; class Aves; order Passeriformes; family Corvidae; genus Cnemophilus; species Cnemophilus loriae. The sequence continues at coordinate 505,820 of VZTF01009271.1, read as the reverse complement.
AAAAATAAAATAACATCTCTTTTTTCAATATATCAATGTTCACTCTTCACCTAATCATAATTTTTAGAGTAGTTTCCTGTTTTCAGAATAAGAATTAAACTATAAGTAATGAAAGTAGAATTTTTAACACAATGCACAATGTGAACAGCTATTGGCCATTTTAAGTTTTTTTTCTTATTTTAGTCCATGTTACACATAGCTATTCAGAGCTGAATACAAGTCAAACAGGAAGATGTGAGGGCAAGAATTCAACCTGACAAATTATTCTTAGCTTTGAAATCCCTTGGAGATACATACATTCACAGCAGGAACATGTCAAGCTAGCAGAGTTTTGAGAGCAGTTTCAGAGAGCCAGACTTGAGAGTTAATTCTCATCTGAAGAGTGGTGGTCATGGTACAGACCTGGCATAGAAAAAACTGTCTAATCCAAGTTTTCCTATTGCTAGCTACCATCTGTGTACAAACGTGACTTCAGACATTTTAATACAGTTTATATCCATTTTTTAAAATTCTGTTCTTAATAAAGAATGTTGTCAGATTAAATTGCAATGAAAGACAAGTGAGCTTTTTATGGTTATGTGCACAGTATTTTATGCTGTTGTGTGACGTTGATATTTCAGAAACTTACCAAACCACTGTGGTAATTTTGATCAAGCTTTTCTACAGGTTTCTTCCATTCCCTTGTTCAGCCTATGTATGCAGAAATGAGACGTTGGTTCTTAACATAAAGGTTTTTGAATCCTGTGAATCATTGTATCTACATCATAGAAAATAGAAGGACATTGCCGTTTCAAGCATTATTCAAGATGTACTCTATATTCTTACCTGATAATGTGAGGCCGAATATGAGAAAAATCCAGACAGCTCCAACAGACAACTTACATGTTTTAGGTAACATTTTTAGAATGCAAAAAGAGTTTATGTAGCTTCTATCAGTTTCTGAAAATCTATTCTTGATTTCAGCCAAAATGATCTCATTTGCCTAAGCAGAGGAAATTCAGCTGTAACATTTTCATCTGACTTAATATACTTCTAAGATTATGCATTTCTTCATATTGTTATACATGTTACTTTGTTGACTTTTTCTTATGAGTTTCCTTTTCCAATTATCATATTCAGACAAAAATAGTTGCTTTATGAAAATTCAGAATATTGACAGAGCATACAAACAAGTGCATTTTATTAATTCTGTCAGGAATCTTTTAAAATTGGTTGTAAAATGAATTACTTTAAATGTGTTATATTCTAAAGGCACCAAATAAGATTTAAACTCTATAATATAAAAATACACATAGGTAATGAGTTCAAAAGAAACAAGTCACATTCTGTCATTAATACTTTGTATATATTATGCTGGTTGATAGTGCTCTCAATATCCTCATTACACCCACTACATTTATTTTTTTAAAAAACAAAAAAGGATAGCTGAAATACTCTTAAAAATTAATACTCAATTTTTTCCCACTGCTCAAGTGCTTTTTAAAAAGCCGCTGATAAACAAGATTTATGAGACTGGACATGCTTTGCCTAATTTTGTAATGTTTTGTTTCACTACAGTAATTTCATTCACTGATGTCTCTGGTCTTCCTCACCCTTTGAACTTTTTACTGTTTAATCAGGCAAATGCTGGCTTAGAGTATGTTCAAATAGCTTTGTTCTACATTTAAATCTGAAGTTTGAAAGGAACAAGGCTGATTATCGTTCCTCTCCATACGTAGCCCTGAGATTTAGTTAGTTGTCTCTTTGCCTCTTAATCTTCAATTCAAATGTCTGGAAATGGGAGGTTAGGCAGAAGTGGGAGGAAAGTGAAGTGATGTAGACCTAACATTTGGCAAGCTGTTCACTTCAAACGCGGCCACAAAAGCACAAAGGAAAACAAGGCCACTCACAATTTTCAAGGTTCTACCACCCGCAAAATGTAAGTATTTTTGTTTCTTCTTGAATTTTAACATCAGAGTGATTTGCTCTTTCCCAAGGTTTGCAATAACCCGTGAGCCATCAAATTGCATATTTTACTGAAGTGCAGCCATCTTGAATATATTGTAGCCCAGGGATGTCAATAAAATGAATGTAAGACACTGCATTTACTCTATTTCATGTGAAAATGTTTTTAAAACAAATCTATTTCAGAAGAATGGTTCTTCGTTCACTTTGGGCATTAAGAAATTAAGTCACATGTCATTTTATGGTTTTTTGCAAAGGGTAAAATCTAAAGTCGGGTGTGCGTGAGTGCTATAAATGCTGCCATTTTCTGAACTTGATATTATTAATCAGGACTGTCAAGTTTAGGTCAAGCGTTATACACATTGTGCCTCAGTACTTCCAGTGTTTCAAACATATCTGTCATGCACAGCAAATGCACAGTGCAGCACAATCTATGGCATTGAGAGGCAAACATGAAATCTTTTAGCAGAAATGAGCCAATGCTTTTACCTCATTTATCTGAGCTGCTGCTTTTACCTCATTTATCTGACCTGCCACCATTTTTAATAACAATTTCATTTATTTGACAGCTGCATACACTTTCTAAATAAGCAATTTCCTTGAATTAGCTGATTTGCAACATTTTTTAAAATAGTCTTTTTTTTATTCTTATTTTGTTTTCTTTTTCCTTTTTATATTTTTAAACACCTTTTATATTATACAGAGATAGGGGAGAGAAGAACCATGCTGCCAAGTATTGACATGCATTTTTAAAAGAAAATATGTTTTAAAATGTATACTATCTTTAATGCTAAATTAAAAATATTGCTGGAATGGTGTTATGTTAGCCCTCGGGCATACGTGATTTCAGCATTTAATTAACTCTGGAGTCCTCCTGTAAATGGGGCTTATGTGTCTGTGTAAAGTTCAAGGCAGCCAGGCTGAATCCATAGAAGAAAACTGCTCGGAGGAGCTGATGTCCTAGAGAAGTAAGTCTGCCCTATCTGAGGCAGACAGACTTTATCACACGGCTACATGTACTAAATTAAGTAGTGGGGAAGTTCATCCAAAGTGCACAGATTAAAATTTTCAATAGGCCTAAAAATGACTCTAAGGCATGAATGAGCCTGTCACTTTTTCTCTGCCTCTTGAGCAAATGATGGATTCACTATATGCTCATAACATAACCCGTGAGATATGCCTGGCTTCATTGGTTATTCTTCATTCTCAGTCAAGCTGAAATAGAGGCTGTGGTTAAACAAATCTGCTTTTATGGAGCAAAGCACTGTGAAACGGAGCTGATTATGGCCTGACACATTGAATTAGACTGTTGTGTAAAGCAGTGTTGATGATTCCATTGTTTCAGGGTCCTATTGGCCTGCCTGAGCCTTTCCTTCTCTCTCAAGGCACACATGTTTCTTTCTTCCCTTAGCTTTAAGAATCCTTTTTTTTAATCTATTTACTGTTTGTAACTGACTCCACAGTAGAATAAAATTTATAGGTCTATTTAATAAGAAGTTTGATGAATGCATTAAGGAAAGAGGATTACACATTTCTCTATCACTATTCTCAAAGACAGATTGCATTATGAAAACATTACAATGACATATATAAGAACTTCTAATTTCATTTATAAAAAAGTAAAAGTGTTGGCTAATTAAGGTCACTGGCTAGCAACATCTATGAGCTTGAGCCAGTGATCAGAGACTTAGAACTCCAAGACCTCATGTTACTGAACATCTTTTCTTACTCTAGAGAGACAAGAAACGCTTAAGATTTCTACTTAATTTTCAGTCTTTTAAGTCATTGGTCTTGACTGAATTTGTCAATGAATTCCTTGATTTATTTCCTGTGTTTGAACCTGTTGGCTGTTCTTTCTATATTGTTCCAGCTGGGCCGTGAAAATGAATAAATAACAGTAATTTTCCAAATATAGAATTTTTATTAGTATATGAAACATATCCCACCTTCTATGTCTCCATACACCTTGGAAACCTCAGTTATTGGTTATTTGCTTGGTTTTCATCACTCTCAGTACATTTCATCTGAAACCCTCTTAATCCTTTTAGGAAAAGATTTTTGGATAAGATGCCCAGGACTGCTCAGTATCTGAAATGAGAGAACTACATGCCAATGCTGCAGGCACCGAGTTGCTGCGAGACCCATCCAAGATACAAAACATATTTCCTTTGGCTGCCATGACTAATTGATACTGGTACTCGAGTGAACTAGCATAAAGTTAGCTTGAATATATCTGTGATCTATTGCAGTCACCATTGTTATAGTGCAGATATAACCGTAGACCCACAGTAAAGTTTAATACCTTAATAAAATACGTCATTCTTTGTTTCTATACACATTTACACATTCAGATATATTGACTTCCATACTCACCACAATGCATTATGGCAGTGTTTTTACTGAGCTAGACATAGGCATTTAGACATTTCAATTCCCTCCATCTTTTCATTGTCAATGCATACCTGGCCAAAGGTTTGGTATTCTTCATATATGCAAACCAGAAATTTATTTCTAGTCTTTGTCTATTTATGTAGAGTTATTTTCTAATAATAGTTGCACAGGCTGTTCACCTCAGCTTAAACATTGCTCGAAAGTATGAGTAAATTATGCTAAAATGGTCCAAAATAATGAAAACAATGACAGGGGGAAAAAAAGGTCTTCTATTTCTAGAAGAGAATGATAGGCTTTTAGTCCCATACAGAAGATAAGACTAGGGCTAGTGTAGAGTTAATAGTTCATACAGATAGGTCAAAACTTGCTGCACTGTTCAAGTGCATCCCAGTCACCTGATAGAAGGTGCTGACTCTGTAACAGTGGAGGCAGGGAAGGTGAGAGGTGCTCAAAACCAGAGTGAATACAGGTTTGATGCACACTGTGGCAGTCCCCACAGCTTAATGGCATTGAGTGAAGTAAATAACTACACGCTATCCCCTTGGTACCGTTTCCATGGTATCTGTGAAAAGAGACTCCATTTTTTATTTTTTAATTTTTTTTTTAATCTGGAATAAAGTAAGTTTTGTTTTTATAGGAAAATGGAAACAGCACAAAGCATGGAGATATAAGCACTTCCACAAGAGAAAGAAAGATCAATACAATAAAGTTCAACAATTCAATAAATGCAAATGAAATTACACAGAAATTGACAGAAACTTCTGGGGTTTATTTCTCTTTATTTAACCTTTTTTTATTAGCTTTTGTTTCTTTTATCTTGACTGCATTATATTGTTCAATATCATCTGCAAGCTTTTCTATTCTCTGTACATTTTGTCTTGTAATTAATTTGGTGTGCCTATGTTCTATGAGGGCTACCTTACCAACTCAAACAACTGCTTCTCAGCCTGGCAGGAATCTCCTGTTGGCAGCATGAAAATTCTGCATTACTGAAAGCCAGAGTGAAGCCAATTTTTTCAAAGCTTCTCATCAAGCAAAGAAAACTATTCTTGTCACTCTAATATAGTTTCAGGTGTAGTGGATTTTGCCAGTAAATAAGTAAATTGCTTCTCACTAGAGGCAAGAGACTGGTCAAAGAATACCTCCACCAGGAAAATACTCATTTCATCTCTTGACTTGCAGTGGAGGAAATTTTTTAATTTTTTATTTTAAGAACTTATTCTTATGAAAATATACATTGGTAGCAAAACAGACGAGTGCTCACTCTTCATAAATAGTGTGGGCAACAGATGAATTATGTAAGTTTTGACAAGTTAATAATTTTTAAATATTCCATAGTGAGTCTAGAAATCTAGTTTTCATATATTCGATATAGAGTTTTCACTAAAGTGTGTGTGTAGGAGAAAGGCTTTAGCCATATATTTGAATGATGAGATTTTACTTTCTCTTCTGCAACAGACTGAACAATTTTTACATTATGAGCCCTTGTGCTGGATAGAAACATTGAATTTAATTTGCTGAAAATCAATTTTTTTCAAGACTACTTTGGCTCCCCTAGTAAAGCTAAGCTTTGTTTATAAGTCTTATACCAAAGTTTAGCTAAAGGTCCAAATAAACTCTAACCATGTGGTCAAATATTTATTGTGACAAGCAAGTGCAAAAAAGTCATATTACTCTGAAAAATGTTACTCTGTAATATTTTAATTTACTTTATTCAATGAGCCCATTGTATTAAGCATCTATTTTAAGCCATAAAACAGATTAGCTATGAGCTGCAGTTGCAGCTCCTATAACTTCAATGCACGAGCAATTGGCAGGATAATTAGTTACATGCTTTTTGGCAGCAGCATTTTATATTGCAATATTGTGTAGCAGTTTCATTATGCTGTAACAGTGCAGGTGATCAAAGAGTCAAAATAATTATTGGATTTCAAAATAAAGAGAAAAGGAAGGTCTCATAGATACATGGATTCACAGTGTTGACTAATAATCTGATCTTTCAGCAGTCTGGAGGTACAGATGACTTCTGGAATTCCTTTAAGATTTTTTTATCTAATGTTAGTTAAGGGAGATGAGTAGAATGTTTTCACTGACTTATACCAAAGCAGGATCAGGCTCCAAATACTATGGTGGAATGCAGTTCATAGTGCAATTTTTATTTCATTTCAGCATCAATGCATTAAAAAGACTTCAGGGAGAAGGGATGGGGGGAAGGGAAAAAGGTAAAGAGCTTATCCCTGAACTGCCAGCTTAAAAATAAGTTCTGATATGTTAAATATATTTATATCCTGGTCCCATGTGCACATGTTTTCAATTTCAACAGTAATTATTTATATGAAGGTTTTAAATAATTAAGTACCAGCTGAGATGTATCCATCCTTGATGCTAAATTCATGCAGTCAAATTCAGTGCAACCTCTTTACCTTCAATCTACTTTATGGAAACCCATTGTGAAGACAGCTAAATGGGATTCCACCTTCGCTAGTTACACATTTCTTATACTCATTATCATTAATAGCTTAACAGCCTCCAAATTCTTACCTTAATCTTTTTTATGTCAATGAGATATTCTCCAACTGTCAACATTTTGCGATCACTATACACATTAGAAATCACTATATTTTGAATCATGCCCAATTAATGGAAGAAATAATTACAATATTGCCTGTAATTGAATGGAAAATGTTGACCAGGTTTCTTCTATTTTTCCTTTGGATGACATTTATGTTAGAAGTGCTCTACACAAACACACAGATTTAATGTAATGCGTCCTCATAAAAATATTTAATAGTCATAATAAAATCTTCAGACGAGATTTCCATTATTCGCTGTTTTCAACAATATCCTTCCTACATTATATGTACTTATTAGAAAATGGGATATCTTGCTATGCTGTAGACAGCCTGGGATTTTAGGTAACAAAACTTCATAGGCGTTTACTGCTTATGTCTTCCAAATTAGCTAGAATCGATGCATATTCATGTGCACAGCGCACACATACAGGAAGGTACTCTGTTCCTTTTAAGAGATCCACTTCTCTGCACTGAGTTAGCACAACTACACCTTCAGATTTGATATGATACTGCACAACGGAATTAATTCTCCCACACTGATTTGACTGCAAAGAGAGGATATTCTAAGATGCCCCCCAAAAGGCTAAAAAGTCTGTGATGCTTATGTGATTTTTATGTGATTTTTATGCATCAATTAATTTTATTAAAAAAGTTAAGTGCATTTTCAGTATGTATTTGAGCAAGGTAAGGGTAGTGACTTGACCAACACAGTGTTTCAAGTGTGAGAAACCACGAAAGAAACCAGACGTCTGAAGGCATTAGAATGAAAGATTTCAAGTCAAATTGAAAAAAAAGACAAACTGAAATTTGTGTTTTAAGCATCCTAAGATTATTCACTTCTCTGACACACTTTGCTGAATAACATTATGAAATATTAGAGTGCCTAAATTTCTTGGAAAACAGCAGCAAAGAATCTTTGAAGCTGTTTCTGCACAGCCCCCTTCTGACCGAATACATGAGTTTAAAGGTGATGAGAAGGAGAGTCAGCATGGCTAAAGGCAAGATCAGAGTTCATCAGAGGTTCAAGTGCCGATGAACAAGCCCTTTAGCCCTCTAAGATTCACTTGTTAAAGACAGAAAAAAATCACCTGCCATTTGAGCTATACCTGTGATACCTGTCAGAATTTCCTTCCAAATTCTATTCACTTAAATATTTTCACACTGAAGCTAAGAAAACGGAGATTGGAGCACACATGTGAAGGCTGCTGAGATCTAGGTGCGATATAATTCAGAAATATGTTTATCTGACAGTGAAGCCTGACAGGAAATGAGAAAAAGATGATGCAAGCTAACAAGAAACTCAAGAAACTGACCAATAAGTAACCTTATTTTTTTTTTTCTTTTTTGTATAATTTTTTTTCTGTAATGTTAATTGAATAAGCTAGTGGATCTCATAAACTTTAGGACAGTTTGCTGATCACTTGCATGCAGTTAAATTTTAATGATTTTCTGTGAAATCTCTACTGGCTAACAAAACGTCATCATAAATAGAATAAAATATTTAGAAGTGAACATAGAATGTGTTGTTGCTTTACAATTGATGTCACATCATATAATGAACAGGTACATCAAACAAGTAATTAGTATGGCGTTTTTTACCTCCTATTACTATGTAGAAAAGATTTTAGTCTTCCTTCTATGTGAAGCTAATTCAAATATTAAGAATACTCTATGTCTTTGAAAGTAAACTAACATTAATGAAGTGTAATTGTAATTAAAATTACAATAGCATTTTCAGAAATGCTATTTTCAGATTTATGTTTTGAAGAGCTTTTTTGCTAAAAGAACTTTCAAAACCTCATTACTTTCTTACGCCATCAATAGGATTATTAAAGAAAAAAGTGTAAGGGCTTATCTCAAAAGCGAAATTAAAATTTAAAACATTTGCTAACTTATAAGTGGAAAAAAAAAGAAAAAAGGAAAAAAAAATGGAAGACCTAAAAAAATTCTGTTTTTCTGTACATTAAACAAGACCTTCTTCTTTGGCTCTCTGTCTCTGTCTCCCCCCTTATTATTATTATTATTCTATCTTTTTTTTGTTGTTGTTGTTTTTTTTTTGTTTTATACCAGTTCATCTCTAGGTCAAATCAAGTTCATCTATGTCCACTAGATTATTCCAGTTAAAAGGAAAGACAAAGATTAAAGAGTATAGTGAAATACCTTCCAATCTGCCACGGATGCAGTATTTAATATTAAAGTCAGGTGACATGACTGCATCTAGGCTGTGGTAGCTAACCTAGAGACCTCCGGGTGTTGAGCTGGAAGAGATGAAGTCTGATTTTGACTTCATCGTATAAACAGAATGTCATCCACCCATCAAAATTCCACCCACAGTGAACCCCCAGCATGGTTAATGATTATAATCTTCACATTTAATCACGGGAACACAGTGACAGGCAAACAAAGGTTAGCTAAACTGACAGTGCAGGCTGTTTGAATGGAAAAGGGGGACTTCACAAGTTTTATTTTAAAATGTGTATCCTCTTTCAACAGTACTTTTCAGATTTACACCAGAAGAGTGTACAAAGCCTGGCTGCTCACAGAAATTGGCAGTGTGCATAATTAACCTTTAAACTGCAGAAAGACTGAAAACTTTGATTCTTTCTTTAAAAGAGTTGCTATGCCAATACTCCTTTCAAGGTTAAATTAAGCTAAGGGCACTTAAAGGGTAAAGGAAGAATTACTGCACCAACATGTCAAAGTGTCAGACAGAAAAAAATGTCATTTTAGAAATGACATAGTTATTTTTTAGTGATGTTCTTTTTTACTTACGTTAAAGGACAGTGACAAGTTGTTTAGAACAATATTTCAAGGTACACTTTATTCTCTGTACAGTTTGTTGCTCATAAAACTGTGTGGATTCTTTTGTGCCTTTTCATCTTTCCACTGTTATGTCCAGACTTATGAGCAAATGCATGTACTTCAAACTTTCTTATATTAAAAGTATATATTCATTGATTTTTTAGGCATGCATGCAGTAGAGGTACTCAGTTTTTGTATGAAATAATAAATAAAAGTGGAGCAATTGATCTTTATAGACAAAACAAACTTAATTTAATCTCTGCAGAAAAAAAAAGTAGGTTTTGCATTAGATTGAACTATTAACCATAAACTAAGCATTTAAACAATTAGTTGCTCTTTAAAACATTCTGAGCTATTGTATTGTTTTTGATGTTCTTCAAGAGGCACTATTTCATATGTTCTATTAATAGAAAAAAATCAATGCAAGAAATTCACACTAAGATGATAATACAGTTTGTATGCAACTCCCACTGCTTTTGCGAAAAGTTCAGCTGAATTTTTCAGGTAAAAAAACGATATCAAAAGAGCAACAAGACATTCAAAACATGAAAGATTGAGCTCACCTGCTCCAGGTGAGCTCCAAAGTGGTTTTCACAGGCCGGGACTTGGGAAATTTCAAGTCCCGCGGGCTACCCAGCCTGCAAGACACTCTGTCTCATACGCTTTCTTTGCCACTGGTAGTGCAGTGTGTTGAAGGCCAACATCTCCTTATGCTTCCCAGTCAGACACAGAGAGAAGCATGAATGCAACACTGGTCACACATCCGTGTCACTGATGCCTGTGAAATGTTGAAATGTTGATCCTCCAAAACCTGCCAGAAAAACAGGCACGGGAGGAAAATACGGTTGGAATTTGAATAATTATGGCCTCGCTAAACAAGGTCTGACAGGAAAGCAGTGGCTTTCTGCAACACCAAGGAAATAAAAGCAAGGAAAGTCATTAAGAGTAGGATAAGAACACGTTGTTATGAAGTGCACCTGAATGCATTCCAGCTGAATCTTAAGTACGTTTTCCAGTCATAAGCGTGGTAAGGAACAGGAATACTCTTCTAGGTAAAGAAAAAGTAAGCAAAATAATATAAAATGTTTTGATAGTTTATTTTTTAAAATACAATAGTGAATGACAGCAATAGCTGGGAGTAAAGAGTATGACCAAGGTCTCTTAGATCCCTGTTTTCTCATGTAACGAAATAATAGCTCAAGTCTAAGTTGAAGACTCCTGGTTGTAGCTATGCTGAATGAATCCAAAATGTAGTAAACTGGATTCATTTATCTCTTGTCAATTTAAACTGTTAAAATATAAGATTGAATTCTTTATTGAATGGCTGTTTCTGTCATGAGTTCACAGTAAAAAAAAAAGTAAAGATCTACAGAAAACACATGCAGAATTTTTATGTCGTCTGTCACAGAAGATTTGCTCTGCTAACATGAATTTAAATTCTCCTTATATAATGACGCTGACTTCCACGGTGACTAATTTAAAGCCCAGTATTAGAGGTCTACATTCTCATTTCTGTATTTCATTTCAGATACTCTTCTGTGTTGCAGTTTTATCTCTCAACACTTTTTTTCTCCTCTGTAAGAAAGGTTTTTTGAGTATACACTGAGTAATGCTCTCTAAAAACAATTTCTTTCAAGCTTCCATATTTCCTTTTTATTTTGTAATTCTTTTATGGCTGGAAATCTACAATTTCCACAGGTTACACCCTCAAAATAGCAGAGAGCAACCTATCCTATGTGACAGTTATAGGGAATGCATACCCTCATTGGGCTAGAGAGGGCAAATATATATGCAGTCATCCCTCACATGCTCCCATCAATGTATTGCATACCAAATAGAGTACAAAATACCTGAGGATTGGATTTACATCTTGGCACTGTGGGGTGCTTTGTCACACAGTTGAAAGCCGAAAAGGAAAACAGGAGCTAAATATTAAAAAATTTGCAGTTTCAAACGTAGGGCTTTTCCATTCAGTCAAAGTAGTACATTTTAAGTTCACTGCACATTTAAAGTATTCTAGAATTTATAGGCATAAAGATACAGTTCCCACAAGGACTATTTTTCATGGTTATCTGCTAAACCATTGCTCTGAGAAGGAGGAATCAAGTCCCCATTTGCTTTACGAGATAAATGTTGGTCTCTTTTTCAATTGCTGCACCAGCACAGCACTGGGGACCGCCCCATTGCTTCAAATGGTAACCACTTTGTTATTGCCATTAAACTTACTAGTACAGATCTGAGGGACTGACCCCTTGAATCTTGTCTATCATTATTGCACCTCCAAGAGAGACAATTTACGAAAACTCACCACACTTTTGTTTTTTCACTAAGCTGCACACCCACTTATGGTCTTCTTTAGAGGTTTTTTTTTCCCTGTACAGCTGAACATAGATACAGTCGTGCTTGTTCACATACATTTTAATCACCACTATTATGTTACGGTGTTAACTTCAGTGAACAGAAACACACCAAAAAAATGGTCTCAGATTTAATTTTTAAAAAAAAAAACACTGAGAAGACAAATAGCTGTTCAGTAGGGAAATCAACAAGAACACACACAAACAAAGACTAAACCAGAAAGACACGGGGGACACAGTGAAGGGAACTGTATGAAGCAAAGGGTTTTGGTCATCACCAGCCTTCTCTTAGACATAGAAAGCATTTCAGATTCATGAATACTTTCTCCTTTTCACTCAAATAACTGAACTTTGTCTGAGCTAAACACACCATGAAATGTATTGATTGTGCTGTGAGAGATGCCTGACACAGGGAGAAACATTTGCTACAGCTGTGGTCTGATCAGCTACCACAGAGAAAGGGCAGTGAGGGAGAACAGCTACTTAAATTCATCCTGGTGAGAAAGAGGGCAACACCAAGCTGTATTCATTCTGACCTGGTTAATCCAGGTCTGTCTGTAAACAACATTTATATTCAGATCAACAAATCCTTGGGTAAATTCAGACCATAGAATAGGTTGCAGTTTAAATTCTTAACATACCAAGAACATCGATAAACCAAGAATGAATTAACCAGCTTAGACTGTAAATCAAGAAAACAATGTTTATTAATCAGACAAGGTCAGCCTATAATGTAGTAATGGTTGGGGCTGGGTCAGAGTACGAAAAATAAAGAAAGATTTAGCCCTTTTATGCATGTATATGTGAGAAAACTCATGTGTTATCTACTGTATACAACTCAATCAAAAGGAAAAAAATATTATTTTTTTTCAATTTCCATTTTCCCAGTGAATTTAAACTAAGGAGGAACCCTCAAGAGCTCTTCTGTTCCTCATTTCATTTTCTAGAAGAAAATTATTTGAGACATAGGGATCATGGGCACTTCCATTTTCCTCCTTCAGCATTTCCTTCCTCATTTTTACTTGCAACCTGATTAAAAAAAATATATACAGAAAATGTAACGAATTAGTTTACTTTGCAAAAGTGTACAATATTTTGAGAAGAAAATAGATACTAGCAATCACATGCAAAGGCTGCTGAGTGTAAAGCAGAATATTCAACACTTGAAGATAGGACTTCTGAAAGTGATTCTAGACTTATTAAAAATTCTGGTGAGAACTCAAAGCATAAGGATGGAGAGAAAATCATAGAATGAACCGTGAGTAAGGTGTTTGCTTTCTATATAGTTGAGAAAGCATAGGAAGAATTAGCATTCCCTGCTGTTAGAAAGTGTAAGAGCAAAGTTGTCTTGCCCTGATGGCAACCCTTGTCATTTACCCTTTCCCTAAAACCATCTTCCTTCTTTCTACTTAAAGTGGGAAAAAAAAAAAGAAAAAGAAAAAGCTTTACAAAGTTATGACAGGCATCTCAAGAGACTCCAGAATCTCTTAGAACCTGGGTGTTGAGAAGCTCTCTAGGAGAAAACAGTCAATTGAGAGAAGATCCCCAGAAAGACCCTTCAGAACTATGTGATTTTTAATTGTGAGGTTCACCTGCCCTTTGGGATGATGACATCTAAGTTACAGTTCTCTGAGAGACTCTCATAGGTAATGTGAAGCTCTTTGAGTTCTCTTTGCTTCTAAGCAATGACAAAATGTTCTTGAAGTGGCTCCTCATGCACAGAATTGCTAAGATCGTGAAAACACTCTGACCTAAACCCAGAAAAATTCTGTGCTCTGGTCTTCCATTCATTTTCTTCAACAAGAATGCTTTTTGTCTGCTGATACAACAACTGCAGCACATGGAAATAAAAAGAAAAAAATCTCAGTTCTTCTTCCAATTGAAGATACATGGTTTTAAGGCCGAAACTGAGCCTACACCAAAACCTGAACTGGAACTCCTTCAAGAGAGAATTTTAGCAAATTTGGTGCTCTGAAGCTCTGCTGCAGATTTGCCACCACACTCGTAAATAACAACGAAGCAACAGTCAGGCCAGAAAAATTAAAACTCATCAAAGAGAAGCAAAGGAACAATATTGTCATAGTATACATTCAAATCCATAAAGAGGCCTGGGAGTCGAGGGGAATGTTTGCCCTCAAAAAGTTCTGTAATCCTGCTCTCAATCTCTTTGAAAAAAAATTAAAAAGACATCCTTAAAGGTTGAATAGGATACTGAAGAGAAGCAGAGCGTACTTTCGTTCATAGCTACAGTTTCATCGGCAAAATACAAATCAGTGGAACTATATTCTATGAAATTTTGACCTCAAGTTCAAAGAAACCAGTGGATGAGCCCTGAAAATCTGCCTGTATGTAGCTTTTCTTCAGTGTAAACTTATCAAAGAGTGCCTTTTTTGTGCATTTTTTAGCTGCACATCCTACACGAGTTACCTTATTTAGTTTCCTGTACAATTTGGATCTGTATATCATCTGGAGTCTACCTCCTTCAAACTGGGCTCTGGCACTGCAGATTTCTATCTGAAAATTTTGGGGTTTTTTTATAAAATGCACTGAAATTCTTTGGGTTTTTTTAACTCATTTTGTGATTCATTTCAATGACTAAGTCAAGACTGTTATATTAAGGACAGAAAAAAAGTGGATTTGAGTTAGTTAAGAAACCTTCCACTAAATGCAGAAGTCCCTGCAAGGCATAAAACGTTGCAGATCACAAAGGGAGAATGAAAGAAAAATGGAAATAACTGTCAGTATAAATTCATCCTTCTGAAAAGAACTGAGAAGGATCAACTCACAAAGTTAAGATCTCACATAAAACATCATTGAGAAATTCCCTCATTTTATGAATTACAGTTCTTCTTTAAGAAGAAACTGTATTAAATCTGGCATTTTTTAAATCAAAAAGCCTCTTACTGTGGAAAACCCATCATTATCAGAGACAAAATCAGCCCTATAGAACTAATTTAGAAAGCAGTATCTTTTACTCCCTTCTGTGCAACATTGCTACAAAAATATACAAACAAAGTGGAAATAACAGGAGCACCCAGTAAATCTGTGATTATCTCCCTGAAGATGCTGGGCTCACAGAAACAATAATTGAGCTTTGCTCAGAAATTGCTAAAGTATTAGGAAACAGTTTCCGCTTACCTCTAACTATATATGGCTAACTACTTCAGTCGTATGTTTTATGAAATTTGTGGATTTGCACATTTACAGAACGCTAAGAAAGATTACTGAGAGAAATTACCCTAAATTCTGAACCAGCTAAAAAGCTGGCCATAGAATTTTCAATGAAATCTCTTCATATGACTGAATAACCATTGGGAAAGGAAACCCTTGCTGATGACTTTTTTTTTTCATGCTGAATTCTATCTATTAAGCTTTCTCAAGTGATTTAGTATTTCAATTCTTCATTAAAGCTATTTATTCGAGATGCTGGACTTATTTCCATTTCTAATTACCAAAGTTCCTCTGTAAAAAGCCACAAAATACCTCAAATATTCCTTTCTATAACTTTATAAGATATTTAAATATGTTAACATAGAAATCAAAATAACACAAGGAATCATTCTTTTTTTAATATTTATTTTACATATAAAGATGGTTTGTGATTGTCAGTGAATATTGTATTTTCAAAGGAAATATTTTTAAAATAATATAAAGAGGGTTGCCTTGTTTTTTCCCAAAAGTAAAAAAAAAACCAACAAAAAACACCAACCAACCAACCAACCAACCAAAACCAAAAAACAAATATGTTTTTTATTTAATTTTTTATTTCTTGTTTATCTACTAAGGACAAAATTTTCAACATCAGAGTAAAGCTCTGTCAGCTTCATCTTCACCTTCTTTTCCAATTTTTTAAAGTCTTATATTTTTCCAAGGTGTTCTTCTGACTGTGATTGTTTCTTCATCTTTTACAGCTTTTAAAGAATAAAGAAGATATATTCGAGTACAATGAAACAACAGGTTACTCATTTGATATTGTTACTCTCACTTCCCTCAAGAAGGTCAGGTGGTGAAATAGGACTGAGACGTTATCCAACTTTTACTTAATTCCACAATTACATGAGTAATTATAATCCATTTGAAGCTAAAACTTTCAACAAAAGGTTATAAGTTCTAAATTATTAGCCACTATGAAACATAGAATAGCCGCGCTTGAGTTTTCCAGACCAAGAAAATAAAAAGCTCATTATATTGAGAAATAAAAATTAGATCCTGATTGCATCATTTGACTGTTACAATTTGGATCTGTACGTAAGCAAAAACTTTTTCCAATTGCCAGATTAACTGCCATGAATGATGGTGACAAAAGAGGAAAAGGAGCTTTTATGTTGTACTTAGATTTGTTTTGTAGCACAAAGGAGCTAAAGTATTAAAAAGAAAAGAAAAAAGAAGAGAATATTATTCATTCTTTCTGAGAACTTACCCTTTACACTGGAAAAACTCATAGGAAAGATGTTTACAAAAGTAATGGGAAATAACAGGAATATAATCAGAATGCTGACATTTTAATCAGATGCACAGCCAGCTTCTAGCTCTGAACAATATCATCTCAGTATGAAAACAGTAATAAGCCATTTTTTGAACCATTCTGGCAATGTAAATGTGGAGCAGAAAACAAAATATTCAGAAATGTACAGTTTCAAAAATACAATCAGGCTGTACCTGAAAAGTAGGAGTAATATATAGAAGTACAGATCAGCAAGAGGACGCTGATGAGCACTGGTTTGTCATTTTCAACTGTGGAACTCACGACATTTAGACAAATAAGAGTTTTCCTTAGTTTTTCCATATTCAAAGTTAATATAAACACCACCTTCCTAGCACCGTCATTATAAAATGGGTGCTCAATTACATTAAGTTTCTTTCAGAAAATAGTGTGTGTTTAATTCGCAGAATCACAGATCTGCTGGGGCCGGAAGGGGCCTCTGGAGATTCTCTGCCAAAGCAGGGTCACCTGGAACAGCTTACAGGGGAACACGTCTAGGTGGGTCTTGAATGTCTCCAGAGAGGCAGATTCCAGGACCTCCCAAGGCAACCTGTTCCAGTGCTCAACCATACGCAGTGTAAAGAAATTCTTCCTTACGATGAGGTGAAACTTCTTGCATTTTATTTTATGGCCATTAATATTAAATTAATTACTATTAAACATATTAGTGCTTGATGATGTTAGGTGATGAGACAAATGCACCACTTCTGATAATGTCCTTCATAGTTCATGTTGTACCAGAAGCCAATCTAGATATGTGGACAATTAAAAATATTTTATCCTGGGATATTTGTATTTTTATAGTAGAAAAACCCAGGAATTTTGACAATTGTTACTGTCACAATAGGCATTAAAAAAAAGATCAAAATCTGTACAAGGTAGAGATAAGGTGGAAAGAACAGTGTGTATCTAACAAACAACATCACAACCATATATATGACAGAGGTTAAAACTCGGGATTAGGCAGACCATTTTCAAGCAGTCAGTAGCAATTGCAATAAACACAGACTTCTACAATTAGGGAGAGATGATGGAAATAATTTATCCACAATTAAAAGCATGCAGACTGGCAGAGGCAATTATAATAACACATATACAGTCAATATATTCACTAATTAAAAACGCAAGATGGAATATGGATGTATTGGGAAATAACAGGGAAATGCATCCTATTCAAATGCAATTCGGTATTTGAGATATAATTCTTTGGAAGACTCCCCAGTTGGCAGCAATAGCCTAGAAATTATGCCGTATATTATATATAAACCACCCTCTGAGTGAATACTTGTATAACAGCACCAGTAATCTCGGTCCCAGTTCAGAAGAACATAAATAGTTTGGCCTTGTTCCAAAAATATGGGGTATGTTTCTGATTTTCCTCTCATTGAGCATCTGTACAATTCTCATCAGGAATTTCCACTCTGGGGCATTCTAAAAGCACAAGAGACAGATTTTCTGATTTGAATAATTGCCCTTTAATGAGCAAAATAGTATCTTGTGGCAGCATTTGCCTGCTGCAGATTAGGAAAAGACAATGGCAACAATGCTGTGCCATTACACTGTTTATTCAAAGTCAAAGTAAAAATTATATCACACACCAATCTCCAAGCTAGATTCTGCTTGAATTCACTGACTTGCAGTAGTATTTATTAACATTCCTGGATTCCTGGGTTTCATTAACGTATAAGCATTGCAGAAACAACCTTCTTGGTGTTATTGATGTTGAGATCCAGGGACAAAGAGATAAGAGATGCACAAAAGACATGAAAAAAGAAAAAAAAAAAAAAAGAAAAGAAAAGCAAGATTCCTTCACCAGTATTTTCAAAAACTTTAGAAAGGATGTACAGACCATGCAACATCACTTATCTTGGTGACAATGTTTTAGTAAGCTGAATCTTTAATGCATTTTTCAAGTTTGAAAACACCAGCTATGGCATTTCCTGTCTGTTGGTGAACCTGTGTCATTTAAACTCTCCAAGAATCAGTTTACCCAGTGGAATACTCCTGAAAATATAATGCACTTTCATTTCACGTGCATTTGCAAGTGGTTTTAAAGTGATGGTTGCATGAGACCATGAAGGGATAGAAAATTATCGTGCCCCATTCACCAATAGGAGTCATAGAGCAGCTGTAACTCCCAAATACATAAAGGATGAAAGGATGCAGAGGATCACACTAAGGCATGGAAAACATAACAAGATCTAGCTATGCTTAAATCTCAGCTTTCACTCAATTTGCTGCATTGCCTTGCCCAGCTGTATCATCCAGGGAGCTGAGCAGCTCTAACACAGTAGAAACGATAATTACAAACGAGACCTAACACAGTATGGAGAGGAGGAAAAGAGCAGGATATGCTGAAGGAGGATGTTGAATGCTATCTATATAGAGTGTATTGAAGCTGGGAAATATTGTTCTTCATCAGTGTCACTGACGAAACATCCGTTTCACCAGAAACTTCTTTCTATGAGACTGTATGGGTCAGAAATACAGATTAAGTTACATAAAAATTCTGGTCTCCTGAGAACATGTGAAATGATTTAGGAAAATCTGTGTAAAGATTAACACTTATCAAAGCAGCAGGTATAACATGGCAGCACACCTTGACAAATTTTATTGTCAGAAGGCAAGTGATAGCATGAAGTGCACAATTCTTCAGCAAATTCTGGGTGACCTGTTAAATAGATTATACGCGATAAATGCACATCTGTGCCTTTCCAAAGTTGTATCCCTGTCTCCTTCACACTCCATGACTCCATAAGTCATAACTCGGTTGTTTGGCTTAATCTCCCCCACTTTAGTTATAAAAACAGTCCTTCTCCCCAACGAACTAGTCAGACATATATGTCTTATGATTTAAGGAAGAAAAAAACTCCAAAAAACATGATGAGTTATAGTAACTCTTAAATTAATTCTTCACAAAATCTCATGATTTCAGTGTGTCTTTTCCAAGCAGGCTAACTATAAATAGGGCTGGCAGTGTCAGAACTCTCTTTTGGAGTTTCTTAAGTACTTTATCTTCTCGGTGTCTGTGAATAAGAACAATTTATGTCTGAGATATTCCTCTGATACATTTGAGAAGACTTTACTAGAAAGTTTACAAAGAAAACAGTTTGTCCTTATTCAAGAATAGAATAGCTATAACCACAGGGGAAGTAGAGGAGTGAATTTAGTAAATCCATAAACCAGAATTCAAAATGAGCAAATAAAGGTACAATAGCTGGCAAATGTCTGGAAGTAAACTCCAAGGTAAAAATTGGAGGGTGAGAGAAATTTTCAACTGATGTAAATCACCTTGCTTCTGCAGGCTTGAGAGTAACCACGTCCATTATCATGCAAGAATCTAGTCCAACTCTTTTTTTAACAATCTCTTTTTAAAATAATATTTTAAATAGCGTAAGAACTTCTGCAATGAGACAGACCAAATATTTCTTTGGCCTAAAATGCTATCACTTGCAGTAGTGAATGGAGGATGCCCAGGAAAACAAAAAAACTCTTCACATTTAGACAGAAATTTGAGGTACTTTTAATAACTTTTCAGCCCTTACAGGTTCTGGGATTTCCTGATCTGGATTGCAATACACACAAGTATGTTTTCTATTTATTCACTGTTGCTTTCCTGAAAGTATCCTGGTGAACATTTTGAATCATTGTTGAATACTGACATGATATTTTCAGAGATTAAAGTCAGTAAAAATTATTTTCCTGAAAAACAATTACTGAATTAGTGAATTTTTTGCTTCCTTCATGTACATTATTTTGAGTTTACTGTCATTTAATTTCACCTCTCGCTTGAATCACTCAGTCACTCTGGCTAGACTCTTCTGCAACTCTCCAGAGTCAGGATCAGATTCTACTATCACAAATAATATTGTAGTATTTAAAACCCTTGTCAAGTCAATTTTCGTTCCTTTTCATTTCACAAGAAATATGACAAATAACATAGTTCAGCTGTCAAACTTGGTAACTTTCTTACAACTTAAAAATTATCATGTGCTCCTACTCTCTTTTTCTACCTGTTAAACATTTGTAAATCCATAACAGCTACATAGTAGCTCAGTTTCCTCTGGTGAGAAACAGCATGTAAAGGAAAATAACTAAGGTACCTTAGTAGACCAGTAGACAGGATCTGTCCAGAAAGACACTGATCTTCTTCATTACATTGAGTAATTTAACAGAATAAATGTACATTCAGTCACATAGGAAGATTTCTATTAACCTGAAAGCTTTACCAACTTTGCCACCCATAAAAATCAGACTAATAAAAGATGCCACTATTCCATTCAAATATTAACCTCTTAAGCAACCATGGCAATGCCTTCTACTGTGACCATAATTATCCAAAGCAGAAGTAAATTACATTTATCAGTCCTAATTTTGCAATCGTTTTCTTAGAAACTATGGCGGGGCTTAAATATGCGGTTGCACAAAATCTACGAAATCTAATCACTTGTTAGAAAGTAATAAAAAACTCAGAAAAAATATTATATGTTTTGAATCAATATGAATTGTTATAGTTAGTTTTTCACTTGCTAACTATTTTTCACATTTAAATTACAGAAAATCAAGAAAATGTCAGCCAAAAATGTCAGAAGTACAATAAAACCAAACAGCTGTTCTAAGAAAATGATTGTCAGGTTGAAAGGAGAATCATGTAACTTCCTGACGAATATATTCTTTAGTCTGCAGCCATTTCTGCAAAGAGCTGAAAGCACTGTTTTAAGGCGTTGTAAATGCGGGTGGTAAAGAGAGAAGTTCTTTGCTAGATCCATGTTGGGCATTCTTCCATAGCTGGCTGTGAAGCTTCAGCACTGCCACTGAGATGCATTACAGCACAATAACTTTTTAAGCCAAATCTGTTTTATGAACCTATTTTTCCTAAAGCACTTGCATTTCCTAATTTATATATTCTATTTAAAATGATGTAAGATGCTAAAAAAGCACCTTTCCCTTGTTCTTCCTGCCATAGTGGTGTGACAGGAGAGTCCCACCCACAAACCACAGGACATGCTGAAGTGTTGAGAGGCTGGAATAAATGTCAGCAGTTCTGCACTGCTTCTAAAGACTCTCATTGATTCAAGGGCTCTTTTTTGTTCAGTTTTCTCTTGTTTTGACAACATCATACTATGACTTTAGAGGTCTTTATCTGCCTGCAAAGAGCTGAACAAAACCAGCCCCTGGGTGGCTGGATATTAATATCATTATGCTTGATTGCTAATCAAGAAGAACAAATTGCTCATTTTCTATAGAAAAGATTCTTTGGCTTTTTTTATTCTAAAAAAAACTTAAGCCTTGTAAGGAGTCACTAATTAACAATACAAACAAAAGTTTTGATTGTAGCAATATACACATTTTCCAAGCCTCATGGAATATTTTTTCCACTGTCCCTTCCCCATATAGTTCTTGACACCAGGACCAGTCACACTGTGTGCCTTTGCACACCAGGGACAGGACTGTCAAGACAGCTTAGCTTCTTTATGGGCACCAAAGAACCAGTCCATGCCTTCACAAACACTCATAGCTTAGCACCTCCAGTATGCTCCTACAGACCACGTTTTTCACAGAGACTCAGCACCCAAAAAGCTGAGCTCCTGAAACCATTAAATTTGATGCTCCAGTAATATCTGAGCTTTTCAGAAGTTCTGGCTGAATAAATCATAAATCCTGAATATCTCACTAACTGCTTTGTTCCTTCACTGCTCGAGTACTGCTGTTAGCTGTTCTTTCCATTTCTGCTCTCATTCCTCCAGGGGAAAAATAAATAAATTTTAAAAATTGTCTTATTTGAAAAAGAGAAAGAATAAAAGAATGAACCTAGTGAGACCTTCTCAACTGTGATAAACTGGGACCACCTCTTTTCCCTTTCCCTGCTCGAAACATAAGAAAAGAAAGTGACAAAAGTAAGCAAGCAACTTTCTGAATATGTGTTTTTGTTTCATTTTCATACCAAGAATGTCTCTAAAGATCTTGTTCTGATTTTACAGCTTAGAAAATGTGGAAATGCTGAGGGAGTTAAAGAGGAAATAAAAAAATACTATTTTTAAAAATGGGTAAAAAAAGCAACACTGAAAGCCCAAAGTATGTATTATCAACTGCATGGCTTTTCAGAATGTATTTTATGAAACCATTAATACTTAACTCTTTTGATTAAAGGTCCAGCACAAAAATAAATCAAAATCATATGTTCTATAATTATAGTATAAAACATGCTCACTTGCATCTCTCTGGTTAAGTGTCAGAACACAACCTGCTTCTTCCATGAAACATATGTTATGGTTCTCATCAGCAACACCCCACATGAGCATCACACTGCAGTTGCCAAGGAATAATCAATTGAAATTACACATATACTCTGAGCACTGGAATAGTGCCTGGCACACACTGACTACCAACAGAGAAGACACCGCAGTAAGTTTGGAGTTCTGCTTTACTGCATTTATCATAAAACATAGTGGTGGTTACTTCTGCTAATCTATTAAGACACGGAAAGACTTTTTTTAAAATTTGCATGATTAGATCATTGAAAGACTGGGTTTTTACATCCTGAGCAGTCAACATTCATTGTAATTGCAAGATTAAAGTAAAAATTTCTGAGCTATTTTGTAATCCCAGACATTCTCCATGTGAAATTAAATTACTTGCATAGACACTACAATTTTTTGCATGCTCAGAGGCCCATCGCTTCACAGGATGCCAAGTAACACCCAGATTTATCCAAAGTGATAGCATTCCTGGCACTCATTTTGATCTCAGGACTTGCTATTACCAGTGCTTGTCTACAGCTCCACTCTATCCGTGAAAATAGTAGGTCTCTTGCAATGACCATCAATGGATGGATGACTTAAGGAAAAGACTATGACATGTTTCTAGCTGGACCATCTCCTTGGAATTTTTAGTTTCTTCACTCCTTTCTCTCCAGATTCTCATATTTAGTGTCATATTTCACAAGCAATTCTGAATCTGTCCTCTCTTAGATCATTCACCCGGACTCTGCATTGTCCTCTTGGCAATCCATCTTACACAGAGCGAAAAATAAGTGTTTGCTTTAACCACGTCATTCTAAAATTATTGAGTGACCACTGTCTCTTAATTTGGAAAGAAAGTGAATTATTGTTTTCTTTCACCCTTCTCCAAATCTCTTCTGATTTCAGAGCCTGTCTATATTAACTTTCTTGGTCCCTTCTTTCCAATGTCTATCTGGTCCACTCGAACAACCCAGAAAGTGGGTAATCAGATCTGTGTATTTTAAATAATTTTTTAAAAAATTAATTTTAAAAGGCACTCACTGTGCTTTTAAAGGAAAGAAATGCTCCAGGTATTGTTTATCAGACAGCTAAATACCCACTGATTTCATGCAACTTACAGTTCAATAAAAGACACGGTAGTAAATAATTTTGTAGCAATGCATGGTTCCAGATACTTCAAACACACACTGATCTAATTGCAGAAGCTGTTATCCATGGCACTATTCAGCTTGCAAGCAGCCATTCACTGCTTGCAGAATTACTGCCCCACTTACACTGATCTTCAATCTTCCTTTTCTCGTAGAAAATGTTTTGAAAGTGAAACCCACTTGACTAAATTAAGAAGACATATTTAGCAAACCATCTTAATTATTAATCAGTCTGTAGTTTTACCCACTTGTGCCTACTCTGTGTAATAAACATTTATTAAGCTTTTCTTTTTTATATCATGAATGCTGCTAATGTGCTTTGAATTTGTCAGAGAAAATCACATATAACATTTGGCTCCAAAAGGTATTAATTGCAAAAATCTCAGTCTGGAGGTTCTGTGTGGTGGGTTCTTTGTCCACCTTCCCACCAAAACATTCTGCATCCCTGTGTTCACTTCTTTTGGTTATCAGCCTATAAATCCAGTTTAAATAATAAGACTTTAAAAATCACATCTCAGAAATCCCTCGCTTATCTAAGTAATTATATATGTGAGTCATAATAAAATACATTAATAAGCATGCTAATTTGTGATATTGAGTTATTTTATTATATATATATAACCATAAAGAAATATATACCAATATTTTGCAAAAGCAGCAAGTTCATTCTGTGTTTATTACTGAACAGCTGAAGGGTTACTAGATATAGACAGCAACAAAGAATAATTTGGCTTTCTTTTCTGTTTGTTACTTATGAGGAAATGTATTTCAATTTATATAAAATATATTAATTATTCAAAGAAACTAGGAAAGGTTTGACTGTGTAGGCGTAGTCTCATTGTCTCCTACCCACTTTCACTCAAATCCTAAATACATTTGTTAAGCCTATTTCAGTTAATGTTGGTCTAAAATATTTATTTTTAAAATTAAAATGAGGAATTTAATGGAAATACTTTAAATACAACCTTACTTTTATCTGAATTTTTGAACACTTTACACTGCACAGTAGTTCTAAAAATTAAAAATCAGAATACTCTAGTTCATAAAAAAACCCTTATATATTCTGGACAAAAATTTGATGGCAGTGTTTTTAATTTCCTTCGTCCTTTCCGCATATTTTTTTTTCTATCCAGAATATGTAGAATTAAAACTTTTTCCTAACCACTGTATCATGTGCTTTCAGTTCTCACTGCATTCCTGAGGAGCCCCTAAAGGTATCTGGGTCTCTTCTCTGAACTGTGACAGTCTGGCTAATCAGTGGGGCCTACTTGGGCTGTAATGTAATGCTCAATTATATCAACAAGAGTTCTTATTAACTACTAGGGGCAGTGGATCAATCCCTAACTTTCACATTGCGAATAGTTATTTCAAAAAATTCACAGTGACACATATTCGTGATTCAAAATCATATGAAATCATGATTGGGAATAAAATAGTTTCTGCAAAATGTTGAAGTATGAAATACAGAAAAATAAGTGAGAAGTTTTGTCAGTGCTCCATTGCATTCACATATTTCCTCTGGGGCAACAAATATTCCTCACTCTGTACTCCTAATATTTAACTATATATTTTATATTAGAATTCATGCAAGTATCTGTGCTGAAAAAAGAATCATCAGTAAAAACATCTCATCCCTAATAAGTGAGTATTTCCTTGCCTTTTAACATTGTCAGGGAGAATATAAGCAACCACTTATAATGCAGACCCTATGCAATCTTTAGGAACCAGTCAGTTTATAGGTTATACTTTCCTTTGTGTCAGTCTGGTCACTCACTGCTTCTAATATAAAGTTTCGGAGTGCTATTCACAGGAACTCCTCTTCTAAAAAAGGAGAAACGTGACTTACTTTGCAAAAATCTACATGTACCAGGGCACCACGGCTGCGTTAAGGATTCAGATGTAGCGCCTGGAAAATGGAGTTGTATTGGAAGAGAAGAAGAGATCTGTAAGCACAATCAATCCACATCAGTCTAAAATCTCTCCCACGGCCAGACCCTCCCCATCTGCTCAGCAAGTTCTGGTGATGCCCCTGGGCAGACCCTGTGCCCGAGATGCTGCTTGTGGCCGGGCTTAGACGGGACAACAGTCTGCTCATCCTGCTAATTACACCTGTACTGGAAACAGCACAGTCTTCTGAGTCAAATCTGGCACCCCAGAAATTACATTCTCTCTTCGGTCCCACACAGCTGAACTTGGTGCCACTCAAAAGTTCATTTTGTGATGTTATATACAAAATATATATTAAAGCTATTTTGAAGATAAAGGATGAACACTTGAAATGTTCATGTTGTTGGGCATTTTGATGTTTTGCTGCAAGAAAAGGCTAACATCTTTCTTCTCAGGGTTTGGGTGTGTGTAGCCTGTGCGCTGAAAGCAAACAAGACAATGACAGCACTAGGAAGAAGCCCTTCTGAGCCCCTCAGTTCCACTCTAAAGAAATATTTTGTGTTTACTTTAGAGCCTGAGGCTTGAATACCATCTTGGCAACAGGTAGTTAAGTGGACTCAAGATCACCACTCAACCACAGAAGACTTCTCGGATCTTTGCAACGAATAAGCCAAGCTTTGTCTCCTGCTAGGAGTCTTTGTACCAGGAAAACAGTCTCTGCTCTCACACAAAACAGGGGTGTTACATCAACTGGTAAGATCCATCTTTGTGTGGGGTACTCTGTGTATCACTATCCACCCTACACTTTGGCCAAAAGGGTTATTTAAGAAAACACAGAGGCACAAAACCTCTTTTAATCAGCCGGACATAGTTAAAGAGCGAAGCCTGATGCCCTTGTGTAAAAGCAGGTGTTGATTACTTGATTAGACAAAGCCTCCAAAATTAAATGTCCTGTGGTTTTGAGAAGTGAGCCCACATGGCAACTGGACAATAAATGCTGTGCAACCAATTAGCATCTTTTAAAAGGAAATTCCTAGTCCAGCTATGCAGCTATGGCCAGAAAATCCTGACTAATGGAGGAAACTTTTTCATCTCCCCGGAGACTTGGACCCACACAATTATCTAAACAAAAAAAAACCCAAACAAACAAACAAACAAAAAAATTGAAATTTTTGAGTGTGAACACTTTTCTATCAGGCTGGAAAAGAACAAAGAATATGTAGCCACCTTTACCCACGGGAGTCACTGAAGCTTGTTTTTGCTTTTGGTTGAGCATCACAATTGAAGGTGATTGCTTCAATTGATCAGGTATAAAGGAAAAACATCTCATGACTTTCCCTCCAACATACTCAACCAAGCCAGTGTTAGTCTATGAAAATTCATAAGACAGCATCATAATAACAATTGTAGATATGCAGAGAAAGCAAAATAAGCTTCTTTGGACAAAATAAATCCCTGAGGATTTGTAAGTCCATCTCAAATTCCAGC
Source organism: Cnemophilus loriae (assembly GCA_013397755.1). NCBI lineage: Eukaryota > Metazoa > Chordata > Aves > Passeriformes > Corvidae > Cnemophilus > Cnemophilus loriae. The sequence goes on along the minus strand of VZTF01009271.1, from coordinate 478,505 downwards.
TAAACTTAACAAAATATAACAGAAAATAAATTTGAACATTTAGGCAGCACAGCAGTGTGTTAAAAATACTTTTTAAGCATACATATTATTACCTGTAATTTGATGTTATTCTACTCTTTATGAAAATTCAGAGAAATATTATATCGTGGAAATTTTCTGTACCTTTTTAACTCAGGTTTCAACTATACAACAAGGCGAATAAAAATACTACATTTTAAACTGCAAATCGGAGTATTGCAAAGCAAAAATACTTTGTACTTTCATTTTCCATGTGTACTTAAATGATATATTTGGCATAGTCTATGAAAATAATTTTCATTTTGCTGAAGTATGTATATACATATTTACTTTCTTTTAAGAAATTTATTCTCTATATATGTTAATAATGTCCTAAAGTTGCGACAAACCATTTTAAGACACAAAGAAAAGTTTTTTAAAGGCCTAACAACTACAGCTGGAAATGGATATCAGGAAATGATAAAGAGCAGTTGAGAAGATTTTTAGCATAACTTGGAAACTGAAGAGTCTGGGATTTTCCTCTTGACTGATCTACAAACCCCTCTCCTCCTTCCCTGACCTTACACTCCTTCTCACCCATTCACTACCTTCAGTTTATTTTATAGGTTTAGGGAAAAAAAAAATCAATAAAGTTATTGATACTCCATTTAATTTTATTTCTTAGAATAAGGACCAAAGTATCTGTTAAAAAATACATAGAATATGTAAATTATCCTGACTGCATGAATTTAAAAATCTGGAGTACTTTTGTTTTGTTGGGTTTTTTTTTGGTGGGTTTTTTCTTTGTTTTGTTTTGTTTTGTTTTGTTTTGTTTTGTTTTGTTTCTTCCCCTGCTTTTAAAGCTTTTAACATCTTTTTCAAGTCTGCATCACACAGAACTGATACGCTGCACCCATGTTGCTGAGCATTTAAATACCAGTTTGGGTGTGTGAAAATTTCCTGGAACTTGTAATTAAGCATGCATATTTATGGCTGAGGCCTAGGTTTCAGAGAAAATACTACAGTGTGTGTCACAAAATGTATTATATTTTCTTTAAGTTCTATGTAAGTAAAAAGTTCTTATAAAAGCACAAGACCAACAATTCACAATATTTTTAATGTACAACCATTTTTGGAGCTCTAATAACTAACATTTCTACTATCTTACTAAATGTTGAGACATCAACCTTCTGGTTATGTTTATGTGTTATTCTCACTTGAGCCCTTGGACTTTCTGTGTAGTTTTAGATGGCGCTGAATTAATAAATCTTTCAAACCCAGGACAAGGGACTCATATTTAAAATAGTGAAAACTGACAACACTGGAGAAGACATGAAAGCCATCACTTTTTCTCTTTCTTTAGATGTTTCAAGGCAGTAGTATTTGCAGAGTCTCATCTTATTCTTACACCATTTCTGTCTTCATCCTAATCCATGCTGACTTTCTTCATTAGAAGTTTTACAAGCTACTTTTCTTACTGCAATACTACCTCTAAAACAGTTAACTTCTTCATCTTTATAGTACTTACTAGTCTTGAGTCCTTGAACTTATTTCCTAAATTTTGTGCATTTAAATTTTATTGCTACCTGGAACGGCCTGCTGCTACTTTTATTTGATCACACGGAAGTCCAGAGAGTAGAAAGTCAGTAAGAGGATCTTTACACTTTGCTGCAGTTAAAATTTAAATTGCTCCCCAGAGACAATGACTTATAGAATTGTACTTTAGAACAGTACTTATCTTCTTTTTTTACAATAGGATTAAAATACTTCTTCCTATCGATTAATGAGTTAGATCCGAAAAAAAAAAAAAAGGAACCTGGCAGCTACGATTTAGATTGTGCAAAAGCTAACTTTCAGCCACTTGTTCCAGATTTCACAAGTGTGTGTTAGGTGCCTGAGAGCCCAGAAATCAGTATGTCCTCTGGTGAATGAAAGGCATATTTTGTCTCCAATCAGGGTGCCAGCTGGGTGCCAGCTACCAGAAAGGTGATAACCATAGCATGACTGCTTTTTAGAGGGAAAATAACACTGTCAGTGTTTTCCAGTTCCAGTTAAAATTTACTTTCACGTCTACCTTCATGTGTCATGGTGCATTGATGATCTCCTGAGAGCTGTAGCTTCGAGCCTCCAGGTAAGGAAGGACAGAGATGTGGGGTATCTTACCTCCAAAATGAGTTGGTGATAGCAGTGCATGCACTAAGTTCTTGTGTAAAAGCCAAATGCATCATAGCCAATGCGGCTCTGCCTCTTGCAGCTCTGCTCTGAAAAAAAAAATAATTATCATCTTCGCCATTTTATTTTATTTATTTCTAATAAGAACTGCATATTCTGGTACCCGTATTCTTAGTAAAAAAACCCAAACACAAATCCTACTCTACGTAGCAATTTCTTTTGTCTAAAGATGTTTGTACTGTGAGACTAACATGAACTGACAATCATCAATCTCACTTGTCCTGAGCTGGGGTCAGATCAAGTGGAAATATAAGCTTTGTAAATATGACAGAAAAAGTGCACAATGAAAAACACATACATGTATTCATACACCAAAAAAAGAAGACAAAACCCAACAATCTTACATTTAATCCAAAGAGGAGAAGCTTGCCATATTAAGGAATGATCAAAGAATAAGGATTTGTTGACGAAAAAAAGAAAAAACAACGAACCAAAAAACCAACAGACATCTTGAGTCAGTTGTTCACATGATGAAGAATTTGTCCAGGGGGTCGAGAGATACAGTGCTTTAAAATATATTGTCTCTATTTGTCAAACAAGGAGTACGGAGCAGCTCCGTAGTACACAAATTTCCTGATTTTTAATTTTGTCTAGTATTTGTACTTTGGTGCCAGAATCTAACTGTACAGAAGAGTGAGGAAAAAGGACATCCAAATTTTCATGTCTGATTAATTTTAGACCCCTTCTTTTTAGGCAAAATTTTACTCCTACAGGGAAAAAATTTGAATGTTCGTTAAAAGTTCACCTTAAAATAATCACGTGATTATTTAACTTAAATAAAACTTATAAAATTAATTTTAAAAGTTAACCAACCTAATTATTAATAAATGACTAAATAGACTCTGACACAAAACCACACATAGTCACATATCATATTGAAAGTAAATAGAGCATGCTAGACATTGGACATGTCTATGTCAAAATGAAAGTAACACTTTTTGCATTAAATTAAAACTAGAATTTATAACCACTTCCATAATTTCCAACAATTTAGAAATAAACCAACAGCAATTCTGAAGGAGTTCTGTGGCAAAAAAAAAAAAAAGAGAATGAAACGAAACCTGTAATTTTACCATGATTTCCAGACACAGAAGAAAGTACACTCATTAAATAGCAAGGATGGAGGGCACTGTGGAGAAGAGGTTAGTGGCAGTTAAGACATCAGTAGGAAGTGCTATTTTCAAAGAAAGAAGCCAAAAAATGTCTACAGGGAAAAGACAAAAATTCCTCTCCAGGTATACTATCTGGAAGTAACTGAAAGCTCTAAGTTTGATTTTGATATTTTCGGTAATGAATCAATCCTAACGTTCCTGCATATACCTTTTGTTTAATGCATGATTTTGATTTTCCATTTTTTCAGCTATGATTTCCCTTCTTTTTCTGTTTTTTCTTCTTAGTTGCACATTATAGTATTAAAAAAAATGATCCTCTCAGACACACATAGGACCTTTTTTACACATACCTACTCAGATCTAGCCTGATGACCTTAGAACTGTGACATTGCACAGCAATGCAATAAAGCAATTCAGAATGTAAGCCAAATTTAGATTCCATCTTATTATGTATAGCAAGCAACTCTGAAATGGAAATGGCAAATGTAGCCATATATATTTGAAGGAACTGCACTTAAGTATTGCTAGCCTAAACAGAGAGAGATTAGTGTCATTACTTTTGTCTGGAAGCTTCCTGAACATCTGACCAACCAAATTAAAGCAAAAGGGTTATTCTGTTACAAACATTGGATCCAAAAAACATTTGGATAAACCAAATTTCAATGCACTAGTGATAACTTTGGACTGCACGTTTTTAACTAATGACTAACATACCCTCTGATTTGCAGCAAACTGTAGCTTTTGTGAACAAGCCTTTAATAATGGATCATGGCTGTAAACCATGGTTATAAGCTCTAACTAATGAATATGATGCCCTGACATCATTTGAGTTGAGCTGGCTTCAAGGTTCAGATTATCAAGATTGCATGCAAACCAAGATGCTGACCACAGCAAAAGTGCCTGTGAGCCGCAAAACGCACTAAGGAGAAATGATATTTAAATAGCCATGTTGTCTTAACTACCTCTGCCAAAAGGCCTGACTAATTAGAAATTGGGAATAGCTACTTGCTCAAGTATTACTTTACAGCACTTGAAAACTAAGTTCTTTTTGAAAGAGGTTGGTGTCTGATGTTTAATTATCCAAGTGATTGAAATCTGCATTTGTAGAGGTCTCGGTGCACTAGGAGTCTGCAAACTCTGTACTCCAGTATTATTTTATATTTTCATTCAGTATTTCCTTGAAGGACTATAGACTGTCAATTTCCATCGTGATTAATAAATTAAGAGAGCTTTTTAATTAATGCATTAGCTTTACAAGCAATATTTAGTGGTTAAAAGTGATTAACAGAAAAAAATATGAATCATAGCTTCAGCTTCAAACATGGTTTCTATACCAGGACTCAGAAGCAGGCTTCCCTATCAACTCTGAATATGTTCCAAGAAATTCCAAAGTGAATTATGTTCTCTTTTATTTTTTCCACCCAAAAATGCAGAAGTGCAGAACCTTCGAGGGAAATGTATGGACTTTACTGAAACAGACAAGAAACAGCAGAAAAACATGGCTTAACTTATGATTTATTAAACTTCCTAAGATCTTCATGAAGATTTTGTTTACAGCTAGATATAAAATTAAAATTTTACTGTTGTAGTAAGCACCAGGCATAAGGATGCACTTTCTTACAGGATTAACTAAAGAAAATTTCTTTTAAGTTTTCAATTTTATCCAAACTACCTATGCAGAGAAGCTGTTAAGACATGCAATTTTTCAATTAGCTGAGCACTCAACAGCTGCAAATTCCCTAACACCTAGCTAGCATATTTTTAAAAATCATGGTGTTTATTTAACAACATGCTTTTTCCAAAGTAATGTAAGCAGTACTTAATATTTAATACTCTTAATACTTGAACAACTTGTAACCATATTGCCTGCTACTGAAAATCATGAACAGTGAGACTGAAATATTTAGCAATTTTGTACACCTAATCTTTGCACTGGCCTTTTTTAGAATAATAACACATTTTCAGGGGCTTTTGATTAGTTTTGTTATCAGAAATGCTTCAACAGTCTCAACTGTCAGTTAGATAAAAAGATTGTTGAAAAGAGACTGCCTCCGACATTTAGAAAGGGCTTGATCAAAGTTATCAGTGAGATATCACGTCACATAGAAATCCTTAGGATTCCCATGGAAATTTTTTATTATTGTCCTGTTTTTTCATGCCTTCACATAGTTCTACAAAGACAATGAATACATTCTGGACATTTGTTGCACCATCGCTATAAAACTATCACTAATCATGAGCAGAAAATGTCACCACTCTGAGATATATATAACTAATTCAAGTAATCCCTGAAAGTTTTGACTGCCTGAAAGGAAGAGACTGAAGATTCTCTTACTTTCTATTTTCCCATTTTTTTAATTCAGTTCCCCTGGTGTTCTTTCTATCATCCTACAATCTTTTGTCTTTACCCGTATAGGAATTTATTAGCATAAAATAATTTTTAAAAGATCCACCCAAGAAACTCTTTTGGGTAGGAAATACATTAGGAATGCATTGTAATTCCTTGTAGGAATTACATTATACCTTGAAGGTCCTTACAAGACATCAGTGTACATTCCCTTGTATAAATGTACATGCATCAAGAGTCCTTTGCTGTTTTCTCTGCGCATACAACAGCAGCAGATTCTAGTCACTACTCAAACAAGAGACTTTTGATTTTTAGAGAAATTTTATGATGTGAACATGTAAAATAGTCATTATTAATCTACAGGCACCACATGATGTTCTGAAGTACAGAGTCCATTTAAAGTTCTCAAACTTAATTTTTCATTGCATCTTCAATTTCAATTGCAATTGAATTTTATTATACCATTTGATATCATTCTGTCCTTGAGACTTATAGGACAGGTTGACTGATAAGACAGATATAAAATAATTTATTTCATTCTCTTGCTGCCCTCACATTTGGGTCTCTGAATTCCTGTCATTGCTTTTTAATGCCTTAAAAATAATTAATAATCTGTGATTAGTGCCAGCTTTGGATCTGCCCAGAAATTTCACCTAGAAAATCTGTGACAGATGCATTTCGATTCATGATGTTATCCAATTACTAGGCTACCTGTCACTCTTCCATCTACATAATCTGTATTTGCAGGATTTCTTTAGCATGCAGTTCCTAGAAAAGATCTCTCCTCAATCACTTCTAGGAACCATCGTGGAACACATAGCAATTTTACTCTACTCAGCCACACCTTGAATGGTTTAACGCAACTGAAAAAGCTTCTATGTGCTCCAAAGCTGCGTGCTCTACTTTTATAGAAACAAGCTCAAACCTTTTAGAGTTGTCTTAACACTATGCTTTCAAGAGATAATTTACACAGAAATATTTGAGGAACTGAGAGACAGGCTGATGTGATGGCTAGAAAACTGATAGAGTCGCAGAGGAATGCTCAAAAGGGGTATAGAAATTATGTTTCTGGTGATAATTTTGCTTCAGGTTGATATTTTTTTCCCTACTTTGATTCAAAATATTGAGAGGAAAGAGAAAATTGTTGTAATAGAATACATGTATCTTCAGAAAACAACAGGGTTTTTGGACAATTTATGAAAGTCACTAGTAAGAAAGGACGGAGTGAGCATTGTTGTAGAAAGAATTACTAATCCAGGATTTCCTGACTGTTTAGAGCTTCCTCGGTGGCTATTGATAGGTTTTTGCCTCTTCCAAATGTTCTTCATATTGTTAGTTTCTCATTTACCTTATCTTAACAAACAAATGAATCATAACATCTGTGTTGGAGGAGAAGTCGGTTTTGTTTTGCAGATAAGCTCTCAAAGGAAAATCCTGAGTAGACTGGTTGAGCTGGATCATAACTACAAAAAAAATCAGATCTAGAAACCTGGCTGAGTTAAACTTAGCTGAAATTAGGAACAGAATTAAAATGCCTGACAATTCCATACAGAGACTGTTGCATAGATACACTTCGATACATTAAAAATGCATACCAAGATCATTTGAATTAAACATATTGCCATATTGGAGAACACAGAGTATATTTAAACTGCACATAAAAATGTACAAGTAGCATACCAGTGAAAAAATGGATAAGAAAACAGCGTATACAAAATTCAACAACATAGTGATACGTCTGTCTGGTTATCTGACATGTCTGTCTGGTTATCTGACATATACTAGCATCAAACTTTCTCAGGGCAGAGATCTCACTTTAGTTGCTAGCAGTTTGCTCTGGACAGTATAACTGTGATTGTGAGAGACAACAATGGACTTGAAAGGCTCTCTCTTTATGTAAACCTAACACAAGATATAAAGTAAAGAAGGTATGAAAGCTGAAAAATGAAACTTAAAACTTTGAGAAGTCATAGTTACATGGGATTATTAGATGTATAATTTTAAGATTTAGAACATAAATAAATAAAAAGCCAGCATTAATGATGGCAGAAATCGACAATAACCATCCATCTACTATCATTAGTTGGCATTTTCTGTGGTTACATAGTAAAGGAAACCTTGAGATTAATGTCACCTGCTTGTGGGTCCTTAAAACCACGATAACTGGCTAGACTCATTATTTCAGGATGAATGTGAAAATACTGACTTAGGATCATATTTCAATTTAAATTCAGGAAATTTTAGTTCTCACCAACTACTTATTACAGGATAAAGTTCTTCATGAAAATCAGTAAGAATCAGGAAGAAAAGGGTAAGACAAAACAGAGAAGGATTAAAAATAGTTTTAAATATGAAGATCATGAAAAATCATGCAAATGTAAACTATTAATAAAGGATCACATCAGAAACTCTTACTTACCTCTTTTATTTCAATCAAATAGAACTAAGACTTAAATAACAAGACCCCTCAACAGGTGAAGTTTTTGTTAGTGGGACTGCAAAACATAGTGCCTCATAGTACCTAAATCTCTGTCTTAAGTACACTTCTTCATCAGTTAATTAGGAAAGAAGAAAAGCTATTTCAGATAAGTACTTTCCAATCTTCCATTCCAAAAGACTGAGGAAAAAAAAATAGAAACGAGAAAGGATGTCACAGTTTTAAAAGACCATTCATCAGTACTTTGTAGATGTTGAGTATTTGACATGTGAATAAACTGTTAGATGGAGTGCTAGGAAGTTCACCGAACACAGTTCAGAGTTAATTTCACTACTCTTATTAACGGCTTGGAGTTTAAAGAAATTATTTTGTCAAACTATTTTATTATCATTTTGGCCAATGGCAATACCTTATAGGTCTATAGGACCTCTCACTAAAAGACACCAAACACTACAAACCTACATATGTTATATCACACTTTCTAATTTAGTAAGTGAGAACAACAATTTGGAAAGTGACATTACTTTTCCCTTGGTCATGCATACTTCATATAGGTGATATCAAAACAAAATGTGCCAAAGAAGGGAGAAGTTAATAAATATCTTGTCCTAACCAGCTGACTCAATTTTTCATGTCAATTTGTCATTCAGAATAGACTCACTCATCTCTCTTTGGGCTTTGGCAGAGAGTCAGGTATTTTTTGAAATTCTGTATCTCTTGCCAGAATGTCTCTGAATGTTTCAGGCAATTGTCAGATTTAATTTTTGTTTAAAACTGCAGTGCAGATATTGCTCTTTGAAGTAGGCCCACATCTAAGAAAACCTCAATTCTACTGTATCTTACATTCAAATATAGCCTAAAGAAACTTGAAAATGAATTTGCATCATGTTTAAAATACACATCTATATTAAAATTCTAGTGATTTATACAGCATTACAATATACTGTACGGAGTAAAGAGAGGATCATTTTATTTTGACCCTTTCAAACTGTTACAGAATGTAATGGCATTTTCCATCTCCTATTTTTAAAAAGCAATTATTGCAATATCAATCTAAGGAATTAGGAAATAGGTGGTTTTAATTTTAACCATGAAAAAGCACACATGATAGGTTATGATGTGGGGATATCAATGTCTAATAACCATTACAGCTACAGTATTTCAATACAGAAAAACAGCTGCTACTACAAATACGCGCATCACTCAAGTTCTTTGGGTGATTTAGCCTTTCTCCCTCATATACAGAGTATAATTGGCACACTTTGTTCACTATCAAAGTAAACGAACATCAAGGCTGCCTCAGACATAATTGCTAGTTCTTGTCAACCCCTTCTCTCTCTTTGTGGTATCACCAGAGTTTTTTCTTACGTTTTTCACTGGTGCAAGATGTTCCTTAATTGGAAACTGTTGGAGGCTGCAAGAATATTTTGTTAAAGTTACATCATTTTCTGTTTTCTTTCAAGCTCTCCCATGCATCATGAAAAGAAGATCTGGCAGAAAGCTTGAAACCCATATATTGCCTTGGATAAATATATACATATTGGTCTATATAATGAACAGAAGATGGGTGAATGTAAAACTTTCATCTTCTACTCAAGGCCCTGATCTTCCTGGCAGACCTTTGCTGACGTAACAGTGCCCTTTGGAGTTCACCTGGAGATGGACAATAACCAGCAAGGGAGAAAGTTTAGTGCTCATTCTTGTTGCACATATACAAAGCTCTTTGAAACATGTGCTTCTTTGCCTCCACAACTTAGAAAGTGTTTAGAATATGAAAAAACAGGCTTTCTGTTTCAAATTTGGGAAATATGGCAACTAGATTAATACTGATTGGTAAGAGAAAATGTAATTAATCTCCCACCTGTGTACATATGTAATTTATATCTCAAGCATAGACTACACTGATTTTGGGCAAGGTCTCTTATTTCTCAAAACCAAACTTGCATACATTCTGTTAGACAGTCACGGTATCGCACTAAATAAAATAACACAATCTGCCAGACTTTCAACTTCTACCTTTCCTCAACTCCACAAATTAAGACATAGGCAAAGCTGCATCTTTAGGAAATCTTGGAAGCACTGTGCCCTATGCACATATAAATTAAAAATTCCCAAAGAAATACTCCTGTGAGCAGAACCAATGCATTTCCCTGCCACGAAAAGAATCAAAACCCAGCAACCTCTGCAGACCATCCTGCAAGCCATGTCTTTCTCTGCCAAACCATGTTGGTTTCTTTCACAAGGAGTCTCCGTGCATTCAAATGAAAGCAAAAATACTTTTCACTTTGTTTTGTTGCATCTATGCTTTTGATCTCCATATATTTGCTGCATCTAAATATATTACTCTGGTGACCGTACTCTCCATATGTCTTTGATAATTCCAAATGACAATAAATCTACTTTTTACATAAATATATAAACTCTCATTCTAAAAACAACCCGAATAATGAGCAAAGGTATCAAAACCATCAACAGTCATTAAACACTTGAGGATCACTAGAAAACTTTCTTGTTGTCGTTTTTATTGATTTTCTGGGAAAAAAAGTATAGATCCTTGAGCACGTTTTGAATATTTTTTAATATTTTTCATTTTAATTGAGATCAATGCTAAACACTCAGATTCATAATATCTGTACCTTTTTTTTTCTTTTTGTTGGCTTGTTTGCTTTTTCTTCATCTGAGCCATCAACATCTTACCAAAATAAAGACAAGACTAAAATAATTGAAAATTTTGCTTTACTTAGATTCCATGTCTTTGGTACATTTGAATAAATAGCATTTTAAACACCCTACTGCTGGTTTTAAGTGGAATTTTACTTGGATTTAAACGGGAGTGGAAGAACATAACAATGTCTGAATGTGACTTCATGTTACCATAGGCTTCTTTATCTACTTAGAGACCTTGTTATGCTGCTGGTGACTTTTGACACATTCCTAGCTAAACAAACTTTTAAAAAAATTAATGCACATTTCAAAACAGCAGGAGATAATTAGTAGCATTAATGAGTCTACTCATTGAAATCCACAACAATATCTTTCACAGCAGGAAAATCAGACTATGTGTGTGTCAGGGACACTTACCCTTGACATTTTCTAATTACTTTTTGTGGGTTTTCTTAGCTCACCTTAAATACCGGGAGACATTGACATTGAAGCTGACCATGGTGGTCACTGTATGCCATCAGTTACAGGACAACGAGGTTGCAAGACTGTCAGACACAAAAAGTCTTAGTACTGACAGAGGATCAGTGTTGATCTTAAAAGAATTTATATTCTGGGCTTAAAAACTCTAGAGTTATGCCACTATATAAAAATCTATTTGATTTAAACTCAGATTTATATCAATATACTAGAACAAATATACATCGAGACACTTATTTTAAGCAAGTCCAACTATGCCATGCAACCACTTCATTGTTTCTCTTCAAAAATGAAAAATATTTGGATTATAATCAAAATTATGTACTTTTTGAACATTTTTATAGGTCCTACAACATACTGTAGAAATGAGCAAATTATTTTTTAGTCATTTGCCCTTGACCTAACTCAGCTTCTTTCAGATTTGATAGGAGTTTTATCCTTTACTTCAAACAAAAATCAAGTAAGGTATCTTTGAGCGGTCGTAAAAACTCTGTATGAGTCAGCGTAACTGAGATCTTAAATTTCAAAAAATCAGTATCCTTATGTAATTAAATAAGAAAAATTGAAAACAAAATTCTCATAGCTACATTTTCATTTGACTTCTCACTCCTTGAAGGAAAAGTGAATGACATGTCAAGTACTGAGCAGAGATTTCCCTTTGCTATCATGTACCTGCCCACCTTTTCTCTACTTTCTATGTACAGTGCTATTAAAATTTCTGCATCTACCTCTTGGCTTTACAGGTGTTACATTTTAAATTTTCTTCTTAATGTCACATTATTAACTATTTTTGAAACATCTGCAAAACATTCTTTTTCTATGGGGATTTGTCTCTGATACCTGCTGAACATAATGTGAGATTTTAAGGCAGATAAAATACAGTCAATAATAAAATAGTGAAAGTCATTATAAAGTATTTAATAATAATGGTAATGTTTTTTCTTGAGTGCAATTCTTGTTTTATTTGAGCTATTTCTAATTAAATTTTCTCCCCAGTAAACTAGTGGATTGCTTTTAATTTTTCCATGTTCTGTTTATATGTAAGAAAAAATACAAGTGCAGAAAATGCCACGAGGGACAGAATAGGGAGCACTTACGCTGTGTGCAATCTTTTAGCATTAAGCCAAAGTTATCAATAAGGGTTCTTTTGTGCCTTCGTGATACAGAAAATTAATTACCTTCTACTCGCGATCAACCAGAACTGGTTGATCTAATTGTGTGATCAGCAAGTGCTTTTTTCTGTTTTAGAGCCACTGATATAAAAATCTTCACAGATAAAAAGTTTTTAAAGTGCAAAAAAATTTAAAGAACAACCATATCTGGCATGTTTTCTGTTGTGTCTCTTGTCTTTAAGAAGTATATGTTCTTTGATTGAGCAGCTCACTTGAAAAGATTTTCCATGACTATTTATCTTTCTATTTAATTCTAAATTATTGCAGTTATCTAATGATCTGAAACAGCTTTTTGCCTTTGCAAGGGAAATAAAACAGTAGAATATAATGAAGGGTATCGTAGTATCCAGGATTAGTGCCTTCCGTAGCCTTTGTACCCGGCTTTATTAGAGAATCTGATTTTGTAGCTAATTTAATAAGAGCAATTCTTCTGAGAAAGAGAAAAAAGATGAAATAACTTCTACCCACTATGGAATTGGTGCAATAAAGGAGAAGGCCACTTTTAAAAGGCTTGTCCTATACTCTACTTTTATTATAGGAGCTCTACCACTCTTATCATGCACACTTGAAAACTGATTTAATTAACTTCTGAATTTCATCTGACACATGACTGTAACATGCACCCTGCCTGTTAAAAACAGCCTTGTGGAAAACATTTCTTCCCAGTTCAGAAGGCATCTAAACAGCAGGCAATTTATTTTCCAAAGTCATATTATCCCTCCATGAGGCACAGGTGCCATATTGACAAATTTGCATTCCATTGAATAGACATTTGTTTAATTTCTCAGTTTCTCAGAATACAAACTGCTTCCTGAAAAAGTCAAAACTCAGATTGCTCCCTAAAGGGCAGGGCAAGTTTATGTGATTTTTTGTTCTTCTTTTTTGTTGTTTTGTTTCTTTCCCAATAATGTAATCTTGTCTCTAGCACAGCAAGTGAAGGGATATCAGACAGACGGATTTCAAGGATGATATCCAACGCATACATTTTTAGTATTTGATTTGGCTTTACATCCTGGGAAGAAAGGTTTTGTTGCTTGTCCATAAGCAAGCATTGTTCTTTCTTTTTCCTGGAATTCTTTTCAAAATACTTATCTAAACATTTATTAGCATTTCTTCTCATATCTTTCATTCTAGAGATTTATTTCTGGTTATGTTGAAAAGAGCTGGAGTCTTATTTTGCAAGTCCTAATAGCCTGGTAGCAATCAAAGGATGCTATGATTGTTAAGACCATTGCATTTAGCTTAACATTCTTAGGGCTTTTTTTCTGAAAATATGTGAATGTCAAAATCACATGCTAAATGCCAAAACCCAGTCTCACTGTCATGAAGGGAAACTCCAGCAAAAGTGGCCCCCTGTTGATATCCTTTCTCATACTAACGAGGGGTCTACAGTTAAGTTTCACTTTTATCAAGAGAACTGCTTGACCACAGTCAGTATGAATGGAAGTAATTGACCTTACCTCTACTAGAGTTAAAACACACACACATACACAAAATCAGAGCATCACAAAGACCACATCCAGCCTTTGAAGACATCTAAGTTTAAGCTCAGAAATTCTCCCTGGAGACCTTCAAACGCTCCTTTTTCTTTTCATTTACTGTACTGGGACTTAGCAATTTACCTGTAATTTAAAAGCATTGATCCAAGTGCCTAAATTAGGTATATCTGGTCTTTCCCACATTTTAAAATATGTTGAGTCTTGTCTTCTATGTGTCTATAAACTATTTAAATTCCTCTAAATGTACCAAGGCAAATAGACTTATTAATATGATAAAAATAGAAAAATACAACTAGGAAGAATATTTCAGCATGTACCTATATCTATACAAAACCTAAAAGCTGAAAGTTCTTCAGGTTCTGTTGTTAATTTCCTGCATTGAATTTAAAAATAAAAGTTTTTTGAAAAATACTTATATATAGGATTATGTGTATTTTGTGGTACACATGTACACATATATACTTATTCATTCCACAGGTTTTTAGTTTGCAATTATGAATGAATAATTTTAAAATGGTGCTGTTCTTTCAAGAAGACAATATTTTCTCAGTTAATGTGATGCCAGCAGTATGTACAGGTGAGTGCAGTGTAGTAGGTACACCTGTCTATTAAAAGCAAACGCTTCAGTGGGTACAACATATTTTGCAAAACTGAGGTAAAAAAAGAATCATTGAAGAAACTAATACGTCTTTACTTCTCTGAAGTACTGCATAGCCCTTTACGAAAGGCAAATTTTAACAGCTTTGACAAGAAGATGGTGATATTAATCATAATTCAAACAGTAGTAGTAACTGATGCTGTGAGGAAAAGATAGCAGCTGGTGTAGTCCAGAAAAGACCCTAATTTTGACATTTCATTCACCTCTGCCTGGGCAAAGGTGGCTCAGCAATATACCATTTGTCTTCATCTATCTTCCCAGCACTGCAAGTTGACAGGATAACAGCATGTTTGCTTGGTGGTCTGCAACAGCAAACTGCCCTTTATCTACCTAATCACAGTTCAGTGTAGCATAAGGAAAGTAATTTTACAGGTATGTAGCAAAATCTGCATCCTCCTGGCCATCCATTCGTGGGATTGCTTTACAAGGTGGATCTAATCATAGCGAAATATTTCCAGTCGGCCACTGATAGCTGCCAGCCTTTGAAGCTGCACTCAAGTCAGATGTAAATAACATAAAATGAAGGCACAGAACATTAAAGGCAGAAACTATGTAAAACCAGTTGAGCTGATTAGTACTAAATTACTGATGTTCCATCTGCCGGGGTGGTAATAGTTGTTTTCAAACTGCCTGACTGCAATGCTTCATTTCACAGAAAGCCCATGTTCTATGGGCCTACAGGGAACACTTAATAGGGACTGACAATGGAAGGAGACAGTGACAAATACATAATTACTCTTTGAGAGTGCAATGTGTTCATTAAGAAAACTAGCAATTTGTCTGTGGTAGAGAATATATATGTAACAATATATGTTCCCATATATGCATAGACTCTACAGACTTGAGAGCAGAACTAAGGAAAATTTCTTGGATCCTCACCACTTTGAAAAATAAGAAAATCTGTAATAAATAGATATGCAGAGCATATTAACTTAAGAAAAAACCAAAAAACAAAACCAAAACCAAACAAAAAACACCATAGGCAATTATCTAACCAGTATATAAGTTTCAAAATTTAAAAAAAAACACTTCGACATTTTTAGGCTTGTTTTATGCTTTTGACTTGTCCATATTCTTCAGAAAAGACTGTTCTTAAGAAAGAACTAGCAACACTGTTACTACTAGCACACCCTTAGACAATGTCCCAGCCATAATACTAAGCAGCACTTAAAATGGGATTGGATTCTAATGAAGTAAACTGTAGGAAGTAGCATTAGGAGCAGTGATAAGCCACATTATGACATAAAAAGCCTATGGAATATGCTAATACCTTACCATCTGGCAATTAGAATTCCTCCTCCTTAAATCTGTCTCCCACAAATACCATCATGTTAGCTCCCACACTGCTCTTCATGATTAAGAATTCATTTTTCCTGTTCACTAAATAACTCAGCTTATCCTTAGAGCTGAGTTACTCCTGAGTAATTCAAATCCTCTCTCACCTTGTCAAATAATTCTTCTAGAAGTAAGGTTTCAGAAAAGTCATGTTTTCTAGAAAAATTATGACTGAAAGAATTCAAGGATACCGCTGAGAAAGTTGAAAGGTATTTCTGTCTGGAAACCCTGTGAATAGGGAAGTTCAACATATTTTTTTGTCAATATGTTTTGTTGTTGCAATTTACAATTCTTAATGTAAGTTATATTGTTCAGATTTTCTTCTGCACTGAGTTGGGAAAAAAAAGCCAACATGGAAAAATGATCCACAAAAGAAAACAAATAAACATCAGGCAGTAATCTTATTCAGATACAAACAGCAAAAAAAAAGGTGAAGAACTAACCTTCCTCATATATACTGTTTGAATGAAAACTTTGTAATTATAACAATAATGGATACTGTCAAACTGAACAGCTATTTGGAATCCAGTCAAACAACCCAAAATATTTTATTTTGTTATTCAAACAGATTTGGTCTTTGAAAAAAAAAAATTAAACACTGATATAACTCTTTGATAGATAATAATATAACTAATAACACATGGAAAAAGGATGGTTTATTTAGATTCTTTACTGACTAATGGTACCAAGGCAACTGAGCTTGTGCATCACTATCAATGGAAAGAAAAATTTCTGCATGATTACTAATTTTGTTATTGAAAGAAAGTTTCTTCAGAACACTGAAGAATTCTAGTACCTAGTACAATACAATGACAATGGTAATATTTTAGGTATGCTATCACTTAATTAATAAAATGTAAAAAAAAAAAATGGTTAATGGCTGATAGCCGTTGACTATTCAGGTTTATTTGTTGTCATGTTTTATCAGTATTGGAATGCATGCCCTTTGATACTGCATTAACAATTTAAGAGAATTTGGTTTTGCAGCCTTCTCCCAAACTCATAAGGCAGTCTTGTAATAGCAGTCTTGTCACTACATTTTTACATCACCTATGTCAGTTATGGCTTTACAAGGGAGTTACCAATATAAAGGAAAAAATCAAGAAACATTTACTGTGCTTAGTGTTAACTTGTAGCCAAGCCAGATATATAGCTGATATATCAAACAAATTGACAATTTCTGCAATCAACTTAGAAACAGCTTTTACAATGAATACAATAATTTAGTTTGAAATGAAGATGACTCCATGCATCTCACGTGTAAATAAATAACACAACGTCCTGTAACTTTCTGTTACAAAAGATGGGGAAGAAAATCTGAGATTTAAACTAGGGAAAGGAGAAACCAAGAAGAATCCCACACTCATGCTGCCACCTGTGCAGACAGGAATAAATCAATAAATCAATCCCTGAAATGAACAGACGTACATTGGAAAAAATGTTATTAGAATGTTGAGCTGCAGAATCCTGAATATCAGAGACAGATTCAGATTTGGGAATCAGCCTCAAACAGACCGTAGATATAAGGAATTTAAAACCAGGTTGGATAAAACCCTGAAATGTGCTAAATTAAAATTAAAATGTTTTGGCTGTTTATATACCTTGTTAAATAACATAATGATTGTATTAGGATTTTACTTGGTCTTAGTTCTTAGTCACCTGGCAATTGGAAATATGCACTGCTGTAGTGCCAATTGTTAATTAAATATAACTGTGGAAGTTATAGTTGCATTAAAAGTACCTCACCTGAATTCTAATTTATGTCCCATTTGTCTTTAAAAAAAGGACTTCAGACAATTTAAAGACAAATGATAGCTTCTCCAGCAACCAGCTCCCTGGTGACTAAGAAAAATGTCAGAAGAAACATTTTTTTCCTATAAAAAGTTTGTGCTTCAGAGAAATTGTACTGTATCTTGTAGCTTCCTTGAGTGTCCACTACATGAGCAAATCTAACAAGAAAGGAGCAAAACTGACACTGCCAGAAGGCTTATTTACATTCTAGAACTATTAAGAAAGCTGACAAGGAATGTGTGATTTCAAATTATCTAGTCTGTGGCCCTCATTTGCAGACTAATTCAGTTATAGTGACAATTTCACCAATGCCAGGATTGATTGAATAAAAATAACAGATATCATTAGATATCATTAAAGGTTTTGAACATTTATTAGTTATTTAAAATATGCTAATATGTAAATTAGGATTTTATTAGATAATTTTATTTAACATATTAAATATATCAATAGCATATTAACATATCAATAACATATTTAACATCTTAAATATATCAATAAATGCAATGTAATATTGTACAGTAAAGGATAGCAAGGTTTGTAGTACATTCCCCATGACTCTTACAAGGAAAAATGGCATTTTCATGGCTTTTGATGCCTCATTTTTTATTAGCATGCTATTATGGTGTCATGGTTTCACACCGGCCCAACACCAGGCACTCACGAGAGTCACTCGCTCACCCTCCCCTGCCACAGCTGGGCAGGGGAGGGAAAAGAAAAAAATTAATGAATGCTTCATGAGTGAGATAAGGACCAGGAGAAACACTTCAAGGGCTCAAAACAGGCTCAGCTTAGGTT
Organism: Cnemophilus loriae; assembly: GCA_013397755.1. Lineage (NCBI taxonomy): Eukaryota > Metazoa > Chordata > Aves > Passeriformes > Corvidae > Cnemophilus > Cnemophilus loriae. Next base: position 459,986 of record VZTF01009271.1, on the reverse strand, counting down.
GCAAAGTGGAATTTATTACTAACAGAATCAGAAGAGGATAACAAGAACTAAAATAAGCCCTCAGAACACCTTCCC
>VZTF01009271.1:412504-459718 GCA_013397755.1 Cnemophilus loriae | reverse complement strand
GGCTGCGGGTGGATCTGTGCATCCCCCGTGGATCCCATGGGCTGCAGGGGCACGGCTGCTTCACCATGGTCATCACCACAGCCTGCAGAGGAATCTCGGCTCCGGCGCCTGGAGCACCTCCTCCCCTCCTTCTCCACTGACCTTGGTGTCTCCACGTTGTTTTCCCTCACATATTCTCACCTCCTCCTCTTCTCTGCCTAGAAGCCGAAACCTTGTGACTTTGATCTCCTTCTGAGATCTGTCATCACAGAGGCGTTACCAGCCTCTCTCATTGGCCCAATTTGGCCAGCAGCATGTCCATCTTTCAGAGCCATCAGGCATTGGCTCTGCTGGACATGGTGGAAGCTTCCAGCAGCTTCTCACAGGAGCCATCGTTGTGGCTCCCCTGCTACCAAAAACCAGGCTGTGCCAACCCAATTCACTTCACCCTTCGGCTATGTGATAACGTATTTTAGAATTATCATCAAAACTACATCCAACATATAATTTTTACTTAAAAGAACAAAAACAACTAAACTAAACAGAGGGAGAAAGTTCCACGCACCAAATCTAAGGCATAATCACAACACAAAACAAAAATAACAAATTACACAAAATACACCCCTGAATCTTTCACTACAGTTACAATACAAATTCCCACTATCATTCTACTTAATTACATAACTTAATACTTGTTTTGCCTGTTATTTCTCCCATTTAATATCCTTATCTCAAAGTCCTCATGATTCCCAACCATCCTCTGCTACCAAAAATACTTATACATATATTAAAAAAAAAAAAAAAATCTCGTTGTAATGGCAAAATAACATTTTTTTCAAAATGGTTGCCAAATCAAAGATATGGACTACTTTTTGTTTGTGCACTTAGCCACTAGACATTGATCTCAGTCTACAGCTATTTGAAAAGTCCTTAAACATGAATTCCATTGTTATAATGAAAAAATAATGAAGAAATAACTTCCACCTCTTACCAGGATATCACCGTTGTAACTGGGAGACTTGCTTGTGATTTCCTGTGACTTTCATTTCCTCATCTGTGCATTTCTTAACCTTTTGCAAACAGAAAAGATATTCCTTTAAGCTTAAGCAAGATATGAGAATAATGAAAAGGAAAAACAACTTCTCTAAATTTCCCATTATTACTACAACATGCAAATATAATGAACACCTACACACAGCCACTTGACTGATACTAGACATATTTTAAAAATTATATTGTATAGTAGATGACATACTTCTCAGTCAAATATGCACATACACATAAATATATCTATATTATAAGAATAATTATAAGGAATCATTGTATTTCCACAGGAAATAGTTTGATCCCTGATGTTCATTTTCTCATATTGGGGCCCAAAAGATAAAAGCTTTTGTTCCTTCACTCTCTCTCTCTTTTCCTTTTAAAACTTTGGAGAGCAGACTTCTTAAAATAATGTCTTAGACATTTCTAGTGTTCCTTCCTAAAGTTTCCATCCTACTTTCATTTTCCATGATCCAAGACTATTCGTCTTCACGAATTTTCAAAATCTTTTGTAGGAAGAAAAACATGTAAAAACTGCATAAAAACGTGGGCAATTCACACAGAAAAAAAAAAACAAAAACAAAACCAAATATCTTTTGCAGAAAGATCTCCAACAATGAAATGAAACCTAAAATACCTGTAATGTGCCTTATTACCATTGGTTTTGCAGTAGGTTAACTTTATTCATTGTAGACAAAAGCCAAAGAAGGGCTAGCATTTCAGTAATAATCCAGAAACTAGCCAAATTGAAATGATAAGTTTCTCTTGTTAGCATTGTCTAAAAGGGAAAAGAGAGAAAAAGGTGAAAGGATATTGGTGTTATTTTTTTTTAATCTCAGAATTGAATTGCATGCTCGTATTATATTCCTTTGTCTGTAAGATACACATTTGCTTATTACCTCATGGTCTTTTTGTAATAACAGAAAAATATTGTATTTATATGCCAAAAAGAAAATTTTTAGCAGTTTTGTTATTAATCAATATTTTTCATTGAGTTGTTTATTCTAAAGGAAACATCTAATACATCTAAGGTAAATTGTGTTCCATAAGTATACTTTCATTCTAAAGATTCTTAAAGGAATCTAAATGGTTATTCAAATAAAGCTGTTTACCTAGCAGACATCTAAAACTGGCTTTCATAAAGTCAAACCTTATGATCTTGGAAGAATTACATTTACATGTGTTTGAGACCTAAGTAAAAACATATCCCAAACAGAATAAATCACAATATCATACCTTGCTATCATCTCAGCAATATATATACTAACTGCATAAAATGAATGACTATCATTGGAGAAATTGAATAAATAAGCAACACTTTTGGACACATTTTACTGATTAAACAGGTCAGTGTTTTTATTTTACTATATGAAGGGAAAAATATCTTCATCTGGAATTCTGCAACTTAGGTTTTCATGTTCCATAAAAATCAGTATAGAACAGCTCCCAAAACAACTATATTTAAGTCTATGTTCTACCATATTTTGCAACTGAAGTGCAAAAATATTATTTTATAAATTTTGTGTGATGTTATATGCACGGTGCAATAAAACAGTTCATAACTAAACCTCAATAATTTAAAATTATCCCTGGTGAAGCAGAAGGCGGAGACATTCAATACCTTCTTCATCTCAGTTGTTACAGGTTGTACATTGCTACAGCAGTTTCAAGACCCTGAAACCAGTGGGCAAGGAAAGTTTGGGGTGAGGAAAGCTTATCCTCAGTGCAGATTAGGGATGACCTAAAAGAACTGAACACACAGAGGACTGGGATGGGCACACCCACAAGTGCTGAGGGAGCTGGCTGAGACCATTGCAAGCCCACTCTTGATCATCTTTGGAAGCTCATGGGATCAAGGGAGGTCTCTGATGACTGGAAGAAAACAAATGCCCTCTTTTCAAGAAGAGCAAGAAAGAATATTCAGGAAACTACAGTCTGGTCAGTCTCATCTTATGAAACTGATGGAACAACCAATCTAGAAACATTTTCTGAATATATGGAGGGCAAGAAGGTGATAGGAAATAGTCAGTGTGGATCTCTGAAGCGGAAATTATGTAGGCCTGACTGACCTTATAGCCTTCCACAATGAGAAGACTGGCTCAGTAGATGAGGGGAGAGTGGTGAATATCGTCTACTTCAGCAAGACTCTTGACACTGTCTCCCATAACTTCCTCATAGGCAAGTTGATGAACCGTGGGCTAGACAAATGGACAGTAAAGTGATTATGAAATTTGCTGAATTGCTGGACTCAGAAGGTTATCATCAGTGGTATGGAGGCCAGCTGGAGGCCAGCCACAGATAATGTACCCCAGGGGTTGATATTGCCACCAATACTGTTCAACATCCTCTTTGATGATTTGGACAATGGAGCAGAATGCACTTTCAGCAGGTGTGCAGAGAATGCAAAACTGGGGCAAGTCTCTGATATACCAGATGACTGGAGAAATAAGCTGACAGGAACATTATAAAGTTCAACAAGGGTAAATGCCAAGTTCTGCACATGGAGGTGAATAATGCCATCTACTAATAAACATTTCATCCAACTGGTTGGAATGCAGTTTGGCAAAGAGGGGCCTGATGGTCCTAGTGGTTACCCACCAAGTAGTGCAGCAAAGAAGACCAGCAGTATCCTGGGCTGAGTTAGGAAAAGCTTCACCAGCAGGCCAAGGGAAGTGATTCTTCCCCTCTTCTCAGTGCCGATGAGACACATCTGATGTTCTGGGTCAAGGCCAGGGCTCCTCAGCACAAGAGAGAAATACGCTTACTGGAAAAAGTCTGATGCAAGTCTGTGGAGATGATGAAGGTGTTGGAATATCTGTGGCATGAGCTGAGGATGAGAAAGCTGAGAGACTTCTGACTGGAGTGGGCTCATGAGAATCTTATCAATATGTATAATTACCTGATGGGAGAAGCCAGACTTCTTAATGGTGTCTAGTGACAGAGCAAGGCTCAATGGACACAAAGTAAAACACAGGCAATTCCACTCAAACATAAGAAAAAAGTTTAGATTTTAATTTTTTTTCTTTTTCTTGTGATTGTGGTCACACACTGGAACCTACCTATGCAGGTTATGGAGGCTGTGTCCTTGGGGATATTCAAAAACAAATAGGCACAACGCTGATCATCTTGCTCTGGGTTACCTTGCTCTGAACAGGAGGATTGAACTAGATGAGGTGATTTCCAATTTCATTTATTCTGTGATTCAGTTACCTCTATCCTTCAGTGTTCTGATGGAATAGTTGTGACTATGCTGTGATATCCATAAGCTTGGTACTTATTTTATTGTATTTTTTTAGGTATCTTATACTCTGTTATTTTGCGAATAAAATACAAGTCCTCTAAACTGGAAGTTTCCTGCTTGCTTTTAGTTAATTAGTGAATCATGATACATTATTACTCCTATTTAAATTAATATGTAGGATTTAAGGAACAAATTCTTATGCCCAATAATTCAAATTTTATGTGTGCAAATAATTGAGAAATTAAAAACCTAAGTTTCTTTTTTATAATGAGTTTATAGATAAAATTCAATTACTTATGCTTTTGAGACAGAAGAAAATGTTTCTTTTTTTCCTTCTTCATGTCTAAATTAATATGAAGGCAATGAACCAAATCCCACTGTTAGGTACACAGGTATAAATTATATTTCTGGTTTGTGTATTTAATAATTCATAAAATTAAGTTTATAAATAATAAATTTCCATATGAGTGTAAGTAAAAATAGAACTTGGCTGAGAAGAAGGTCAGGAAAAAGGTAAAATGTAAATGCCCTCTAATTATACAAGTAAGCTATATACAGTAGTAGAAAAAAAAGATTTCCAGAAGATAGTAACTTTGGTCAACTTCAGTAACTTGGGAAAAATTTCTCTGGAATCCATAATTTTTATGAGAGCAAATAGATAAAGCGTAAGTTGTTTTGTTTACCTAACAATAAGAGGATAAAAATGTTCTCTGTAGTGATGTTGTTGTCTTTATTCTCAGTTAGAAAAGGTTGTACAACTAACATTTGTGCTAATTCTAATATTTCCCAGTTCCATCTGAAACAGAAAATACCAAAATTATCACTGTCTAATTTAAAATCATCCTACTTTATTGCACCTGTATTTCATTGCTGCGTTTACATTTATCCTTCTGTCCACTTTATTCTTTTGCCCTTATTGTCCTTCCCCACTGAAATCATAGAAATATTTCCACTGTCAGTGACAATTCAGTGTTTTGTCCTTTACAGTCCTTTGACTGATACTTGCGAAGAGACTCACACATTAAATGGTGCTCAGTTAAACCTAAGCAGAGTTACAGTGAAACCTGAATTACTGCTGATTCCTTCATTACTCTACATTTAATTATAAGCTAATTAGTGATAGTTATTATGACTTGTATAAAGTTTCAAATATTTGCAAACTTCATCAAGTGAACCTGAAGATAGATTTCCTGTGGGGTTTTTTTTGCTTTTCTTCTGTTCCTCTCTGCTAGAGATGATTGTCTGGTTTTTATCTGCTTTGCTTGCTTCCATTTGGTGTAATTTAATATTGCTGTGATTCAGCATTACATTGATTCGATTTCTGAAGAAGACACCTTCAGTGCTGTCTGTGCACAGAAACACTAGGCTGGGTTAACTGATGAAAATAACCCAAAATTATTTATGTTTCCTGTTGGATTTCAGCCTTGTCCTCTACAAAATACATTGACTACTTGGCATCAGTCATCCACAATGTGCTGTTTTATGTGGCAGGAGCACTACATAACCATGCAAGATTCAGATTTATGAAACAAAATCTGCAGTAATGATTTTATTGCTGTTAGGAGATCTTTTAGATGGATGTACTTTACCACCTCTAAAATCTTTATTGATATGTTTTGCACACCTTCTGCGCACACCACCACTACCACTTCAGGCAGAGAACTTAAGATTTCCATCTACATAATTTTCTAAAACCAAGTTTCCATTGAGCCAAACTTTGGTGTAATGCTTTGGACAGATTGCAAGGAAGACTTTTCACATCTCTCTAAGTAAATATGCAGTCTCCAAACCAGGAAAAGTCATTTCCACTGCTCTCAGGCTAATGGAAATAGAAATCCAAGACACAAGGCGCATACAGCTTCACTCCAAAACAGCACAGATGCAAGATCTCTGCAAAAGGGTTTTTCACATCACCATCTTTTCTGATGTTTCCCTTGATATTCTGTGGCTATGCAATTCACCTGCTTGGGTTTGTTGAATAAATAGTGTGCCCAAACCTGATGTTTGTGGTTATAACAGGGTTTCCATCTTTTACTCAATAATTAAGAAAAAAAAAAAATGCAAAAGAGCTTTGGATTCACAATTATTTAGTATGAATATGTTTTCATGAGTTAGTCATCAGAACTGGCACTGCTACTCTTTGGGAAAATATTCTGTTGATGGGTAATGAAACAGTGACATTGCCACAGCAGGGAAGGGAAAGTCGAAAGATCGTTCTCAGTCTGGTTTGCTTAATTAAGCAGTAGCCAGTGACATGGTTTAACTGTATTTACTTGACAGTTTTTTTACTACAGTGATTGATTGGTGGTGGCTACAGTGTGAGCAAAGGACCAAAGACATCAGCATTCGTTATGATTTGGGGGAATGAAAGCCAGGAGAAAACGTGGGCAAAATAAAAACAAGTCACTGGAAGGCAGTAATCTGCATTCAAACTAGACAATAGGGCAGACACTTCTCATGCCTTGGATACTCTTACTCCAGTTGGCATGCTATGAAAAAGACACATGAAGAGCGAAAGCTCCACGTTAAAATGCAGGACCTTTTCTCTTCAGACAGAAATATGATTATGAGAAAAAGTAAAAACCTAGGCAGAGTGCACTGACATAAGCGTGCCTTGTGATACTATGAAATTGAATCAGTTTCAGATGTGGTAGATTGCCCCAGTACAGAAAATGATGAGAGACTCTCTATCAGTCTGAAATACCTCATGAATCGTAAAAGACTTGGGTGAAGAGGCTCAGCCTCTCTGCTGTCAACTTGTCTGGGGACAAATTTTGCTATCACATTCTTTCCACGAGATGAAATCTCTTAGAATAAGTCTCTGAGTCACAGGCATCCCTAACCATTTCATCATCGATATCCTAACAGGCCTATCCAGCCTCTCCTTTAGTGACTTTAACCTCAGCAGAACAACTCAGGATTACTGACTCCCATTTTCCTTCTTAAAGTTTTTTAAATCACCTCTAATCTTCAGCACTTAAATTTGTCAGGGGCATTCTTCAATGCACAGTTTTCACTTTTTTTTTAAAGGAGCCTTAGTTCTACATTTCTTTCCTTCACTATCTTTCTTCTAAATCTTTTCTGTTTAAGTCCTTTGGTCAGGCACTGTAAAATCTAGCCTATTAACTAAGATGTACATTTATGAAGCAAATACAAACTGTGATATAAAAATACACAATCTCAGTAGCCGTATGCAGGGAGATATTAGGTAATAGCATGTCAAAAGAAACAGTTGACAACATGTAGTTTGTTGATACTTTATATTTTGTTCAGGTCCTAAAAGCAATGTAATAACCAAATCATCTAGTATGTGCAAGTTTAATTGATCCATATAAAATAAAATATAAGAGAAAAAGAAGGAAAACCAGAAGTGGATCAAAAAAGTAGGAATAGAAATTCAGATAAAGGGTCATTTTCAAATGCATATTATCACCATTGACAGAATAGACCTTCTTCATCCACACAGTGGATGTCATAACACAAAAATTTTAAAAAATATTATAAATCAGCAATCAGGAAAACTGTTACAACTGGAAGAGCAAAAATTTGTGTAACCTCTCTGAGCTTGACCTCAGCAAAAGGTTTCTCTAGAAAATTTCTTCTTCCTCTTACTTCTTAAAATAAGTTTAACTAGTATAACTAAATCCAAAGAGCAAAGCAAGTTAAATAGAAAGAGCACATTCTTCTAGCTGTCTAGGAGTTGCCTTCAACAGGTTACTGAATCGAAATAAAATATCTGGTTTAAATAAGCATTACATAGCATGCCCTCAATTTCGCTGGTATATTGTGTAAATTTACTTATAAGAGCACAAGTATTATATTTAGAAAGGGTGAAGACAGGAACTCCAATAGAAATATCTGCACTAAATGCATATCATAAAAGACAATAGGATACAATTTTGTGTTTTCATAAATTTATGGCATTTAAGGCCAGAGAACGATTATATTGTGTCATTGTGTCACAGGCTATTCCTTCTCATCTCACTAAATCTTTTTAGAAGGATAGCTTGTCTTTGACTGAAGCATGGGTTGTGTTTACCAAGAGCACCTCTTGCAGAAAAGCATTTCATCTTGATTTAAAGCCATTAAGAGGTGGAAAATCAACAATCCTGTTCAGTGGCCTTTCTGAGAGAGTAATATCTGTTGTTTAACAGTGAGTGTCTTACTTCTCATAGCAGTCAAGCATGTGGCTTCAGCATCAAAGTCTTCATATTGTTGTCTTCTCCTAAACTAAAAAAAATTGCACTATCCATCTACACTACTGTTTTTATCTTTAGAAAGTATTTATCTACCGCACACAAGTAATCTTTTAATTTAATGTTATACTGAATCTCAGATTGTAGAATATTAATATTAAATAACTAATTGTTTTTTCTTGGACTTGTTGATATCCTTCTTAAAATATGAACATAAGTTTTTTCAATGAAAAAATAATATATGCAGGCCTAATGAAAAATTATTTGTCCATTTAACCACATCGCCCCACTAGAGCAAATATGAGTTGCTAGTTTATCCTGACACTTTTTCCAAGTTGCTGCCTTTCAGAGAGCCATTACCTCGTCTGTCATTATGAATCCTTTTAATATGGAAATACATTCAGTTACCTTGTTTGATTTTCTGCACTTCCACAGGACTTTATCCTTCTCGACCTCAAACCTGAAAAAATGAAGTGTAAAACTGAAACAGCAAAAGCTGTTCATGTGGCATACTGTCCAAAAAAAACCTAGCAGGAATCTTCCCAACTGTGCAAAAGAGGTAAGTCATTTTGTGTATGAATAAAATCTTAAGGGTGCTTTTCTGAAATATTTCTCTTGATCTTGTTTCATTTTGATACCCAGAAACTTCTGTAAGAATGCCAGTAAATAAACCTTTCAAAACTCAAGTAAGGCATTTTCTTAAGATATGGAATTGGCAGAAAATGCTAGTAAATTTTTTACTTTTAGAAATCACTGTAGTAAATTAAAATTATATATATGAATTGAATTTATTCACATTGAAATCAGAGAAACATTGGAAAATCGCTGGGTTTTTTTCTGATTTCTGCATCTGAGTTGCCCTCTAAATACCTGTTCAGGAATGTTAAAGCATACTCAAGTTATGTGAGACCAAAACTTCGTGAAGGAAATCTTTGCAATTTAAATTAAAGAATTTAAAACATTGTCAGTTTTTAGGATTTTTTTTTGGTTTTTTAGTCTTGTTTAGTCCTGCTTTGTTTGTCTATGGTGTAGATTTGTTTGTTACAAACCCCTGCTGTTGGCAAGGACACCTTTCAGTAAACCAGGTTGCTCAGAGCCCTATCCAGTCTGGCCTTGAACACCCTTACACAATCCTTTCTACCTATGGATTCATGGAAAGTATTGTACAGCAATAAAAAATGAATCTGTGAGTCGGCCTGAAAATAAGAAATTGGTGATTAGTTTCTCCAAATTAGTGCATGTAATGGCAGTTGTATAAACAATGTCTAAGGGAAGGTGAGCCATAATCACATCTAAAGCATCCTCAATGTCATTCTTAATTCACTTTGTTCAACATGAGAAAAAAATAGCAAAATCTATGAGGTAGAAAGTCCTGCATTTCATCCAAAGGATTGTTCTGTTCAGTTTCCTATTGATTACCCTCGTGTATTTTAAGATCTCAAGAGCAGAGTATTAGAAGTGGAATATACTTTTACAATTTTTTTTTCTCACAAAAGAATTTATACAGATTACCTACTCAAATTAAGTTTCTGCCTGAGTGTTCCTTTCAATTAATTCCATCCCAGTGGATGGACTCTTTTTTCAGATGTCTAGGATATGTCTCACTTGCAGATAAATTCACGCAGAAAACCGAAAGACGGCACATTAAAATGAATTCTGACCTGTTCAGAGGTAAGAAGTCCGCCCTGGAAAATGTCTCTATGGTCAATAGACCTTTGGCATCTCATCTTCCAAGGATAACATCTTCCAGTCCTGGAACACAGCCAGTCAGCCTGCACATGTGGGGAGCCAGTGAGAACTCTGGCAGAGTGCCAAGCTACCTGATTGCTTTCTCTTGCCTCCCACACTTTTTTGAACAGCCAACCCTCGGAAAGGATGTTCACTGATCTCTAGAGGAAGCAAAATGTCCTGATCATAAATCAGTCTGCAAAGAACAAAAGGAAGGCAATATGTTGCTACAGTGCCTTACTATGTGAGGTTGTTTCAAGTTTCTGTAAAATACCGTTGGTTCTAAGCATTTCAAGTTGCAGCTGCCCAGTTACTGGATTTGTGGATGGGTAGGTTAATGCAGAGTTTTGTTTTCTGCCTTTGGTGCTGAAACAAGCTGCTGGTCAGCTTCTTAAAACAAGGTTTCTGTGTGCTTGTCCAATTCCTTTTCTTGAGCAATTTTGGAATAGAGTTACTGGAAGCATGACTTGAAACCTGCACTTAGAAAGTCTTCACATATTGTCTTTTGGATAAATTGGCTAAGATTAACATTCCACAGATACATGAATTCCTGCAGTGGTTGTTACAAGAAGAAATTAATAAAAAGATTTTAATGATTGTGCCCCTTAAAGTACTCCTCATCTTCCTAAGAAAATCCACCCAGAAACAGATCTGAGAGATATGAGAAGGCATCTGCAGCTTCATGATTTTGAGAATCATTATATGTAAATTCTAGATTAGTGCTTATCTGTGTCAGATGGCTGTGGTTTCCAGGGAGATACACCTTAGAAGTGTCTTTCACTTTTTGTTTCCTTTTCTTTGCTGCTTGTAAAGGATACGAGATGACCTACCTCATCTTTTGCCAATTGTCATTTGGGAACCTTCTTGTGCAAGAATATTTTTGAGTGAAAAATATCTAGCGACTCTCTGTTACTTTTGCAGAGCCAACATACACTGAGCAGCATGCCCGCCAGCTGTAGGCTTCTGCTATGTCTCAGACATATTGAAATTTGATTTATATGCTAATGATTTAAGCGAAAAAGAAAAGAGAAAAAAGAAAAAAAGAAAAAAGAAAAAAGAAAAAGAGGTTTTGTTTTCGACTAAGAAAAAAAAAACGACAAAAAAGAAAACTCAGGAATTCTTATTATGACTGATTTTGGTGTCCCTAAGATTGAAAAAAGATGTGTTGAAGAGGCAGAAGAAATGAAAGAGAAGGTAAAGTACAACCTTGTCTAATTATAACATTTTTAACAATATTTTGAGCAAGAGCTAAAATGAATTTCTGGAGAATTGAGAACAATATGATGAAATAAATAGCTTCTGAAATTATTTTTCCCTTACTGGGAAAAGTCTGCCCAAAAGAATCCAACAAAGTGCCTTCTGCAAAAAGAAGAAGACCATTAAAGAGTTTGTTTAATTAATGTGATTTTTGGTGAGTCTGTCTCTGAACAAAAGTCAGAATTCCCAGTTCATATGAAGTTACAGTATTTTTCAGCATTTTAAAGTGTTGATTTACTTGATCTGCAGTCTTCTGGACTTTCAACTAATGTCATGGTTGGGTCTCAGAACCAAAGGCAAGTAATTTCTTTCATTCAAAGGGGTGGTAGAACATGGAAAAAAAATGAGGCAAATCAAGACATGAAGCAATATAATTCTGGAAACCTGAATTTTATTGTATTTATTTAGTCTGTGACTTGTATATTCTCCTTTAATACAGCTATGGAGGGAGTGTGTGGGATATTCATTAGTTAAATGATACATTCTAAAAAGTACAGAATCCTTTTTCAGAAACAGCATTTGTTGTTGGATCACCACCATCACTTGTTGGATTGAGAATTTACAGGTCTTCTGTTCTGCTTGTATCTGTGTGAAATGATATTTTGGTAATTGACTTTTAGTTTCTGGGAATATTAAACTATTGAAACTATTTAGACTATCAAGCAGCTTTGACATTTTACAGTCAACATGTTCTGCATTATGACATTTGACTGTCAACAGTCTTTTCATTCTCATCTGAAAACTCAATTTCCTCAGAAATTTCCATAATACAAATCTGGGTTTCTTTGTTGTTGTTTTTGGGTTTTTGATTGGTTGGTTGGTTAATTTTTTTCAGAGTGGGTTGTTTTGAATTGTTTTTAAGGAAACAGGTGAAGATGTTTTTAATTTCAATTCTTTCCTAATTTATTTCAGTTAACTGTAAGGTACGTGTGGGATTCAAGGCTGTCCAGGGTCTGTACTCCAAACTAGCAGTCTTTTTATTCACTGATAGTCATTTCCACTCAAATAATACACAGGGAATGTGTACAGCATGTGGGAAGACATCAGATAAACATGCAGACTATACTGCTTCCCTAATTGAGATAGGTATCCTGCCACCCTTAGCAGCTCTATATTTCAAACTTAGTAAGGATCAAATCTCTTCTAGGTCATAAAGAAGGACTGTGGAGTAGGAGAGAGTCTTCATTCTTATACAGGTATTTTCACAGCTTCTCTTGCAACTATGGCACAGCTTTCAAGCAGTGCTCACTAGACAACTGAATAGGGGAAAATCCTGATTTTATGTCCAGTTTATACAGTATTTTTTAAAAAAGACATTGCTTCTGTGTTAGGTGTTGAGTTTATGTAGGGGATGTCACTGGTGTTGTGTTGTGGCTCTTGTCAAATAACATATTTCTCTCATTTTTACTCCAAAAACCATGTTCAGGTGAGGTTTAAGACAATCTAGAGAAAAACATTTGGCCTTGAATACGATTGAATCAGGTACCTAGTTCCCTTAGCACTGTAACATGAGATTTCAGATAGATCAGCCAACAGAGAGGTGGATTTCAAATGCACATATCATGCTCTAAAACAGAAGAATTAATTTTCTGACAGTCTACTTTTGCTACTAAAATTAAAACTTTGTGGTTATGCATGCAGTAAGTCTCATGCAAGTAGTAATTTAAGTAATTAATCTCTTCCTCATCTTCACCCAGCTTTGAACTTTGGCTTCCTACTTACCTCAGAAAGACTTCTGGATCCTAGGAGGGTCATACAAGATGAGAAGAAATTAAAAAAAAAAAAAAGGAAGAACATAAAATATTCATACATTTACCAGTAAAAATATAGGTATGATACTGTTGACATAATCATCATAAAGATAGCATGCTAGGATCATAAGCAGAAAAAATAAAAGGAAGATAAATGCCTCACCAATATTCTCGTATCTGCAGGACCCGAAATATCTTCTCATCAGACTGTAGCTGTATTCTTCAGTAGCTAGGCAAGTTCAGCATCCCTTGACTGATCATTTGTTAACAAATATTTTTCTCTTTACTTATTTTCTTTTCTACTTAATTTTTTTTAGTTTTAATAGAAATGGATCTGGTCAGACAAAAGTGATAAATATCCCAAGGAAGTTGTATGCAAAGAATTGTTATCATGTTTCTGATGTGGCAGTGTGATTTTTCATTGATTTTAGAGAGAGGTGGCTTTCACCTAATATGTGAACACTACAGAATAATAGGCATTGCTAAAAATCAACAATTTAATCCAAGCTGTATCAAAGTAAGAAGAAAGACTTTTAATAATTTCACTAGTTCTTTGATTGGATCTGAACCAAAGCTATTGCAGGAACAAGGTGGGAACTGCAGCTCAATTTTATGCTTTAAATTAGGTGCTTGCTATGCTGTTACCTGAGAAAATTACCTAGATTCCTGATTTTGAGAAGATGCAAGCACATTCATAGGAATACATATGTGAAAAATCTTTAAGGGCACACAAGTGTTTACAACTTCTGTGCACAATAGAGAATTTGAAATAATGAAAAGACAAAAATTAACTGCCTTTTATTAGTGTTTTTTCTTGTTTAAGATGAGAGGGTTAGACCTAATCATAAAAAATTCTGTCACAAAACGAAACAACCAAACGAAAAACAACCAGAAAAAATACCTGATTTTTAAGACTCTTCCAACCCAAATCATTCCATGATTCTAAGATTTCCACAGGTAAATGACATAAGGTTCAGCTTCACCCTTGAGTCCAATGCCATATAGCAGATGCAAATCTCTTCAGTTTCTATCCACAGACGTTCTTCTATCAAGAGCTGGCTGCAGAAAATCAGTGGCATCAAATATATAGAAAACATGTAGCTCCAGATTCTATTAAAACATTTCACCCTGGAAAAAATTTTATTTGAGAAACTGTCATTTCTGCCATTAGTGTAATTTATAACAGCTGACATAAGGACACTGCACCAGACCTTGTTCAAACAATTTAAAATCACTTCTCCTGCTTTAAACAAATAAACCCATGACATAACACAGTCAAAGGTCTTATGCTGCTCTTGTTCATTACAGCAGATCTTTATAATCCACTGTAGATGAGTTTGCAATGCCTTTAGAAATAACTTTCTGTCAATGTGGGAATTTAAAAAACAGCAATGAAGTATAAAAGCTTCATTAATTAAAAATAGAGAAAATAAGGTTTCCATCTCATCAGGTATACATGAGATACTGGAATTGAACAACACTGTTGAGAATGCAAATAATTTTGAACCAGCTAACATTGAATTCTTCTCAAACATTACTCACAATTTAACAGGTAAGGGCTAGATCATGTTTTATTTTTGTCTTCTCACTTTATCTATCAAGACACCACTCTAAAGAGCAGTTATCAGAGTGCAAGGGAAGAAAGTCTTTCCTGTGAATAAGTTTTAATCTGAGAAAAGATGCAGTCCTCGAGGGCTGCAACCAGATCTGCTTAAAGCAGGTGGAGGATACTTCTGCTGACAATACTGCTATTTCTCTTCAGGCAAGGTAAGTGACAGGGAAAAAAAAAAAAACCAAAACCAAAACAAACAGCAAAAAGCAACAACAACAACAACAAACAACAAAAGCTTAATAAAATGCAGCAAAGGTACTGTTTTCTGAAGTTTGTAGGTTAACATATATGCACCCACCAACATAAAAACAAAATGGTAAAGGATGTTGTCAGCTCAGTCTTGAAAATAAGCATTTCCCCCTCACTATTCCAACACAAGATTTTTTCAGAGATTCATATCAGCTTTATTCCACTCTAAATTTATTCACAGTTTGCACCCTTTTTCATTTTTCTTGGAGAATTCTTAATTTTCCCACTATATTAATCTATTATATATAAATTTTATAGAACTAGATCCTTTATCAGCTTTAATTTCTCCAAATGATTAAAAATTTTCTGTGTCTCCTGTTATTCATGTACCTCTTTCTTACCCCTTTTTGGTTTCTCATCATTATAAAGGAAGTTCCAGCAAGGTCTTCTACAAAAATGTCTCTCTCGCAGGGGCCTCGATTGAAATTTCCTTGAGAGGGGATTGTTTTCTCCTTTATCATAACACAGAGTCACTCTGTGACCACATAATATAGCTAGGACTTTTCTCCTCATCTGTCATTTCCAGTGGCTCTCAGCTTACAGAGAAAAATTATATTACTCCATAAATGATCTTGTGCTTCACACCAATAAATTTTTTCCTATTTATATTACTGGTGGACTGCACACTTCAGACTGAGTCAAAAAGGTCAGCCATTTCTTCCATCTGCAAATTATCCACAGATATGTAAAGCAAAAACCTATCTGTCAGCTGACTTCACAGTCAGAACCCAGGTTCTGTTGTAAGAGGCACTGCGTCATTGCACAGGTCCCTTGCTGGAGGTATGATGTTCAAGAAACTGTTGCTACAAATCTGTATGACAGTACATGGCAAGATTGCTTGCAGCTGATTATTGTAAATGCTTCTGCAAACAGTCACTATACAGAATTTTTAATTTGTGTGCTGTGATTAACCAAAATTTCACAATATTTTCAGATCCTAAGTAAGATAATTTTCTCTTTGAAGTAAAAATTTAAAGAGTACAGAAAGTTTGAATTCTTCAAGTTTACTTTGAGCTATCTGCAGCTTAACATCTGCTTAGTAAATTCATACTTCTGACTCCAGATGAACATGAAGACAGGACTAGAAAAGATCATCTAAAAAGAACTACAGTCTGGGTTCATAAATTTAAGAGAAAAATGGTTGTTTAAAGAAAATTTTATCTCAAAAGAAAATTGTTCTTTTCTATCAGTATATTATCAGAAGAAGAATGTGATATTAGTGGTACATTACTGGCTGAGAAAAGAAGGAAGAAAAAAAGGTCTGTGTTTTTGTGAAAGAATACCCTTTACGTGACAGATATAAAGATACCAAAGCAATAGCAATTCAAATCCCTTGATTTTTTATCAAAGCCAAATCACAGCCCCACTACGTTTGTGTTTCACTTAAAATCCATAACCCTTTATTGGAGAAAAATTCCTTAATGAAAGGAAACCAAGCAGATGGAAGAGACAACAAAGAAGTAGTCATTGAACTCTAACATGTATGTAATATACAATGTTTTGTGGAAGAAAGGTGAGCTGGTAGACTATAGAATCTTTCAGTTATTTCAGACTCTTCAATAAAGGTACAAAATATTCTTATTGGGTTACTTTCTGGCAGTCAAAATGAGAAGAAAAACACACCTATGTGAAATACTAACTTTCAACTCAATTCCAGGTATGTGGAAGTAAGGACAGAAATATAGTGAAAGAAACATGCATAATCCTTTAATTATGAAGGGTCAGCATCATTCAATATGTTACTACTCTTTGCAGAAAAAGTACTGGGGAACACGTGGATCTGGTATTGGATCAAAGTATCAGCCCAGCAATAAAGCACCAGACACAAAGACATTGAGTTCTGCTTGTTTAGATTCACTGAATGTGACATGTCAGAGCAGGTAGCCCACTCTCAAAACTACGTTGTTATATCCATTTTGCTAGCATGGAAATTTCTTTGGTTTTCCCCTTCACCCTGAAATTGGGCAGAAACGCGCTGAGCGTTGTTTGACGTGCCTCTGGTCCTCTCCAAAAGGATTTGTTTCTAGGACTCCTACCAGAAATCTACAGCACATTTATTAAGTGGGAAATAGAAATCCATTGAAGTGCTTTCCAAGAGAGCAAGAGCAATGAGCCATTGCAATATCTAATTCACATAATAGTGAGAGTAACTGCACCAGAAGAGTGAACATAAGTTGATGGTAAGTTATATGAGCTCATCCTTGTGAAGGAACCCATTAAGGGAGCTAAACTTGAGACACAATTGGATTACTGAAATTTCTTGTATAACATCAGAGTTAATAAAATAATAACAAATGTATTACACAATCAGAAGCAAATTGAATTCTGTCAATTTTCTGGACTCTTTTTATTTGTGCTTTATATACTATCTTCTAGTAATAGAAAAAGATTTATCTACTTTCAAAGCATTCTTGAGTCAGGAATGTCCAAAATAATTTTGTTATAGCAGGTTTAGATCCTGAAGCTTGAAACAGTGGTGACCTTACAAAAAGTAGTCCAGTAAATTTTACTTAAATAAAATTAATTTAGAGTTAAAGGAAATCCATGTCAGAGATGTTCACATATATTTTTAAATGAATACAATAAATTCCCATTATTTGCAATAGATATAGCCAGCAAAATCTTGGTATAAAAAGTAAACTTATATAAGACCTGTTCCACTCTCTAATGAGGAAACCAAGATTTCTCCTTTACAGTAACAACTCCCATAGATTCATACAAACATACCTATCAAGGTAGCACTAATTTAGAAGTCTTAAAAAAAAAATATTTGGATCTATTTGTACAATGTACCTGCATGTATAGAGTGAGTCAATGTAAATGTATTGATTTCTTCCTGTAATCAAGCGCATCCTTTAAAACAAGTATCCTGAATATAAAGTCAGCTTTATCAGCTGTTATGCACCTCTCAGCATTTCTTTGCAAAACTGATCACTCCAACATTTTCTGTGGACAAGGTATTTTTGTTGTGGTAGATGGATTTTCAATAGTCCCCCTCAAATCACTCTTTATATCTGATACGTAAGATAACTGGACAGAGAGAGACATAGGGTAAATGTTTGAAATACACTTGCAGCAGCAACAACAATAGAAAACCAAATACACTGAGTAGATTAAATACATCAGTATTTAAGACTGGGAATTCACTTGGCAGAGAATGCTGTGCTTTACAGCACTGGGAACAGAAAGCTCAGGTTTAACAAATTCCGATTTTGCTCGTCCACTATCCATGCAGTTAGTTCTTGACCTAAGAAGACCTCAATATAGCACATTATTAGGTTGGTTTTAACTTGGTTCATTATGCAGTAATCACACCATGCTCTCCTCAGGGCCTGGTATATGCTTGGATGTCTACTGTGGGTAGTAGACAGAGGGCTTTTGAAGAGGATAAGTTCTAATAGACTGGCTAGGAGAGATGACAAAGAGGTGAGGGTTATGTTGGGGTGTTTTCTTTCTCAGATAAGGTAGAGGCAATGCTATGACTAGACTTAATGAGTTTGGGCAAGTGTGTGGTCATAGGCTAAGAATATCAGGAAAGAAGCCTGATTTTCTAAGCCTAGGAAAAAGCATGTTTAAATGCTTTATAGCTTAGTTAAGCTGTTTTTATCTCTTCTCAGCTCAGTAGGCTACCCTCTCAGTGTCTCCAACTATTAACTTGTTGAATTAGGAGAGATACCAGCACAATATACTCCATAAATTATCTGAAGGAGTGCTCAAAGAAAAACAAATCAAAAAAAAGTTCGGTCCTTCCAGTCACGACAAGGAGCTGAATGTTACATGGCAAACATAACTATCTGTATAAGTGTACCTCCAGTTATTAAAAATTTTAAATGAAAAATGTTCTGGTTGGTACATTACCTGACAAGACTAATAAACTGATGAAACTGATATTCATATGGTAATAGAGATGGTATCTGATTTGAAATTATAAGAATTATATAAGGACAGCATATTCAAAATTATATAAGGCATCTAGAAAAAAAAAAATTGTGCTCTCTTTAAACACCATGTTGAACATGTTATACAGTCTCAAAATAATATGCCTACCCAAACGTAAATGGAAACTGCTCTGACCTTAGGTTATCCATCTCAGTGCAAAGAATGCATGTAAGTGCTTCATGCACTTCCTCCTTTTTATGTTATCTTTTATACTTTGCATCAAAATATGCATACAGTAACTTCAAAAGAATTTCATTATAAAGCCTTGCAACAATTAACAGTGGGTCCTTGCTTTAACAAGTCATCAGCAGTGAGATATTGCCTGCTCTGAGAAGTAACACTGTGACCTGAAAGCTTCAGTCCTGAAAGCATCTTGGCTGTAACACCTCAACCTACAGAAACTATTTTTTATACACCTGGTTTGTTGATGCATTCCACCATCCCACTCATTTTTTATGTGATTTCTGCTTTGAAGATGTTCAGGAAATAGCCTTGATTTTGACAGTTATTTCCTGGGATTTGGAGAGTGTGATTGTTAATCTTTAAAAAAAATGCATTATCATTATTTGAATAAATCATAATCTGAGGTTACTTTTCTTTTATCACTTTTCTTTTGACTTATGAATTCTCCTTTTCATTTCCTCTGAGCTCTTTTACTAATTGACAGGTGGTCCTGATGTGGTTCACTACAGCAACCTCTCTCAAGTTTTGGGATGGCTCTCCAGATGTTTAATTTCATCATTTTGATATGCTTCGGTGACTTTCTAGGCTATTTCTACCTAGCACTGGTGCACTTACCTCTCTTCTATTCTTTTCTCCCATTAGAATAAGTGGCTTGGTGGTGGTTGTTGTTGTTGCTGTTGTCTCGCAATTAAATTAATTCCCCTGGCATCAACTTCATGATTTTAAAGAATCCATCAAAAAGTTAGTCATGGAAAGCCCTCAAATCTCATCCCATTTCCATCTGAAACATGAGCATCTTTGTGACATTGCGTAAAATTATGATGTTTGATAGTACAAAAGCCATCAATACCTTGTGATCCCCACAGTGATTCAAGTTCTTTTTTTTACCGACATGCAGAAAAAATGCCTGGGATTTATGAATGATATAATTGTTTCAAAATTTTGGGTTGAAAATGCATTTCATTTATTATCCCTGGGCACTGTAAATCTTTCTTTTGTTTGATGTGTATGACACCTATAATGACAAAATGTTCAGATCTGTACCATTTTGTCAAGGGAACATTTTACAAGCTCTGGATAAAGAACATAATAATTGCTCTGCAACACCTGAAGACTCCTGTAAATTGTCTTATGCTGCCAGCTCTTCTGTGTTACATTTTTCATGCCATAGATCTGTGAATGATCCACAGCTTTTAAAATGACACTCACTTATTTAATACATTGCTGTGTACTTGACAGTCCTGAGTTAAATTGATTTACTTCTAGTTCTATATGTCGGCTACCCTACCTAGGCAAATATCTGCATTCAGCTCAAATTTAAACCTACAAATGTTCATGGTGTCATCTATTTTATTTACCACTTTTGACTGCTAAAAATTTTTAATCCTTTTTGCTCAACTGCATTCATTTTTAAAACTTAAATTCATGTGCAGAAATAATTTGTAAAATTCCACAGTTCTTTAGAACTTGGATGCATATCCAAAAAGTTTCAAGAGACCTCTTTCTTAAAGCATTTCCAAAACTCAAAAGCCTGCCTGTGACAAATTTCCTCACAAGATTTATAGGCATGTTTACCTTTGAAGTATTCAGATAAGGTTTGTGCTAACTTTTGAACTCAGCATTCTGGGAGTCACCACTTATGGCTCTTTTCCACCTCAAGGAATACTTTCTCAGGAAGTAGCATCCATTTTAAATTAAAAACTACCTTAGTTACAAAGAGAAAAGAGCTTTCAACAACAGAGAAGCATTGTCTTTCTCTGCCAGTTATACTTCAGTTACTCAAAGAAGATAATGCAGGACTATGTACTTAATTAAGAACTAGAGCAGTGTTTTCCAAGGTGTATACTATGCCAGGATCACAGCAGTCCACGATTCCCTCTTCTAGTTTCCTCATGGGTTTAGAGCCCATACCCATGTACCTGTGCTTTCTATCACTGTCATACGTCAAATGTCATGGAATCATAGACTCATAGAGTGATTTGCATTGGAAAGGACCTTAAAAAACATCTAGTTCTAAACCCCCTTCCATGGGTAGGGACACCTCACACTAGACCAGGTTGCTAGCAGCTCCATGTAATATGGCCTTGAACATTTCCAGGGATGGAACGTCCTTAGTTCTACAGGCAACCTGTTCCAGTGTTTCGCCACACTCGGTGTAAAGAATTTCCTCCTAAAATGTAATCCAAATCTACTCCCTATTAATTCAAAACCATTAACCCTTGTCCTATCACTATGAGACCTTATGATATGTGATTCTCCACCTTATTTACAAGCCCCCCTTAGGTATTGGGAGACTACTCTAAGGTTTCCCCAGAGACTTCTCTTCTCCAGATCTAACAACCCCAACTCTCTCACAGTCTGTGTTTGTAAGAGAGGTACTTAAGCCCTCGGATCATCTTTTTGCCCCTCCTCTGGACCTGCTTCACCAGCTCCATGTCTTTCTTGTGCTAAGGATCCCAGAGCTGGATATAGTACTCCAGCAGGGGTCTCAGTAGAGGGGAGCAATCATCATTTTTGTCCTGCTGGTCATGTCATGTATTCAACCATCTATTCCAGTATATGTTTCAGTATGCTGGTTTGGGTTAATAGCAAGTATGGGCAAACAAAAAACCTCATGCTCAATAAAAAAATTAAATTTTGTATAAAATTATTCCGATTCAATCATGAAGTGAATATTTGACATTACAGAATATCTTAGGTTTAATTTTTTTTTTTTAAATGGCCTGATTTTTTTTTTCTTGATATCAGAGGACATATAAATTGGCAGAAAAAAAAAGAAGGTTCTAGTTATAGTGTTTCCCTGCCTGAAGGTGTGAAGCTTCACAAAGTAAATGAAGCTCGGCAAAAATAGGTATATGCCAAAAGTGTGGGTTCAAGAGTAGATATTTGGGAACACCTGTAGTAAAAAATGATGTATTTATTACAGGGTCCAAAATGGCTGAGTTTGTGTATCTAATTAAAAGTAGAAGCTGTTTTTGTGACTGCAATTAAAGCCAACACCTAATGGTAGAATTATTTAAGAGTAAGATAATTTTCAGATGAAAAAGGCAAAAATCTAAAGCTCCTTTTTTTTCCCTATTTAATCAGTCAAAAATAGTCCTTCATCATTACAGTAGTGAGAGAAAACGAAGTGTGAAGTCACATTACAGTGTGAACTTTATCACGTACTATTCTGTGAAAAGTAACATTTGGTTTCTTAAAGAAAAAATAAATTTAAACAAAACAAGAAAAATAGGAGTCATCACATTCTGATTTTATTCTTGAACTGCAAATTTGCAAATGTCCTTAGTGAATTTCGATGTTATAATGAAATCTTA
Organism: Cnemophilus loriae; assembly: GCA_013397755.1. Lineage (NCBI taxonomy): Eukaryota > Metazoa > Chordata > Aves > Passeriformes > Corvidae > Cnemophilus > Cnemophilus loriae. Next base: position 437,222 of record VZTF01009271.1, on the reverse strand, counting down.
GCATATCACTTGGATATACCTCCATGAGATGATAGCTGAAACAGACATTCAGAAATCCTGAGAATCTTTTAAGTCAGGGAAGAAAATTTTGAAATTTCCAGTGTGAATGTTAAGTACCTGTTATGGTACACAGTACTGATACGCAAATGTTAAAAACATTACTTTAGAGGTTCCATGGTTAAAATTATGTCTATGCAAAGCACACTGGCCTAAAAAGCCCAAATGAAACACGTAAGGAAAGATTTATATAGCTTACAAAATTTATATAACTGTTCTATCTGTAATAACTTATATATGCATCATAGCTGCATGAACCTTAAGCAAGAGACTGCCAGCACATTAAGTGTTTCACTTACCGTACTTTCATGTGATGATTTATTTTATCATTTGGGAAGTTTTGGCTTTTTTTCATTTCTCACATCCAAGTGAGCACCCACCAACAGCTAGTTTCATTCTAAGTTGCATTTTTATTTCATAGAAGCTTAAAAAACATAGAATTTAAAGTTTTGTAGTCTGCCTCATGGCAGTTTCATTAAATGGCAGCTGTTTTCCCTACAAAGATCAAACCTTGGAAACATAGGATACAAACACAAGAAAATAAAAACAAATGGACTTATAGACAGCTTATAAGATAAAAGCAAGGAAAAGCATGTTTCATTCTTTCTAAATCAAGGGATTGACATGCCAAAAAATGTTTTACAGATTAATATACACCACAAAAATTACTTTACTTCACAAGGGTGAAAATTTAAAAAATTTAGACCTTCTTGTCTTAGTTCTGGTATCCTCTGTGCAGAATGTTTACACGGGGGCAGTACATCTGTGCTCCTGTTACTTTCAACGAGAATTTAGTTCATGTGGCCAACAAATTTTAAAATACAGATTATACCAAGATAGACTTTCAGAGCAAGAGCTAAGCAAAGAAAGAGGCAAATAAGTTGGAATAGGAGTAACAGACTTGTTTGTAGCAAAACAACGGTGCATTGAAGAATGCGGACATGTTTAACCTTCATGAAGAAATATGCCAGTTAATAATATGTTAATATATGAACAGAGGGAATGGCATGAAGCTGTGTCGGAGGAGGTTTAGGCTGGATATTAGGAAAAGGTTCTTCATCCAGAGGTTGGCTGGGCACCGGAAGAGGCTCCCCAGGGAAGCGGTCACAGCATCAGCCTGACAGAGTTCAAGAATCATTTCAATGAGAGCATGACAATGCTCTCAGACACATGGTGTGACTCTTGGGGCTGCCCTGTGCAGGAGAAGGAGTTGGACTCAATGATCCTTGTGGGTGTCTTCTAACTCAGGGTATTCTATAGTTCTGTGTTTTACTGGACTTCATACTGGACTGAGAAATAATTTCTCACATATGCAAAACCTATTTATTAAATTCCTTAATTTGCCCTCTATGTCCAAATACTGTCTTCTTCCAACTGGCAACACTTAAGCAGCACAAGGTATCAAAAATGGCTAAAACTAGTTAATTGAGGATTCCCTAGTTAGACCAAATCTGCAGTCTGGCATCTCATGCATTATCTATGCCCATTAATTTTGGCATAAGACACGACGGGACTCCTTATTTGGCAGGAGAACAGACTGCACTATAATAACTAACAGCATAAATGTTACAACCCTATGTGTGTCTGAAGGTGCTTTTAAATTTCTGTCGATTAAATAGCCCTGATTCTCTTAGACTGAGGAAGAGTAAATGTCAAAGACAACCAGGGGGCCAGCTTACTCTGGAACAGCCCGTTATTCTTTTCTGTTCTGTGCCTTACTAAGTGCAGGATACCTGGACTGTTATATTTTTGATTGATAATATCATATAGTAACACAGATTCACCTCATTATACTTGCAATCCATCTTGTTCATGAGGTTATTTAGTAAACTGTAGCCTCTTGGTAAGATAGCCATAATCAATGTGCATAAACTAATTTTTTTATTAGTTATAATTATAGGAGGTCATTTTTATTGGTGTAGCTAGATTGATAGATAGCTCTGTAATTGTTTTCAAAGACACAGACAGCTATAATACAATTAAGTGACAAAGGATTGATCCTTGCTACATCGAATCAATTAAAACTGGTGGCACACAGAAAGTCACAGAAAAGCTCAGTAGAGTTTAGGATTAGGCCTAAACTCAAATCAGCTCACAGGCTCTCTCCATTTTTCTCCAAATTCTTGTTTAACTCTGTATTTAATAAAAAATCTTTAAAAATTTAGAGTTACAACTGAATGGTTTTTTTTTGTAGTGTATTAATACAACACAGATATTTTAAAAAGCCATTGACATAGTCTTGTCAATAGTTTGGATTTTTTGTTGGTGCTACAAAGCCGAAAGGCTAAAATGTTATTTAAAATAGTGAAAAATCTAACCCTTTCTTTCAATGTGACAGATGTACTTGCCTTGAGCACTAACAAGGCATAGCTAATTACTGATACAGTTGCAGAAAAGGCACTCTGACAGTCACGATCTATGAGCAAATTTGTCTTCCAAGTGACAAGTCAAACAGAGGTTACAGAGGATCTTGGGCTCTGGGTGGATTATAAAAAAATTTTGCACGTTCATTTTTATTGCTGTAGGGGAAATATTTCACCTTCAACTCAGATGATGTCAGAGGTCCTTCCATTCTCATAATCTTTCCATTAAAGGCCTCAATATTTATTTCTATACACTGGCAAGAGATCTATAATCAAAAAGATTTTTGAACTACCATTTTTCCTAAGTTATTTAATGACTTTTTTTATGACATAGTATCTCTTTTAGTGATATCAACTACTAAATAATTAAATCATGCGTCATAAAAATTCAGCATTTTTTAAAAATTAGAATCTGTAAAAATGCTACAGGTAAATCTATTTTAAAGTGACTATTTTCAAAATATTTCAAGATTTATATTTTCTTTTCATTTCAAATACAATGAAGATTTCTGAGAACTTGCATTTCACTGGAAGTAAATGACAAACTGATGGTAATGCAAAAAAAAATCAGATAATTCAATTACAAATTTATTTTTTAGCAATATGATTACTGAAATAAAGTGAAAAACATAGCTAAAAATTATTTCCATTATCTTTGAGTCTACAGTCCTCATTTTCCAAGTGTTTCAACCTCGAGATAAAAACATTCTCATTTTCTTACATCTGAAAAGAGTTCCAATAAGACCAAATAAATATACTGTTCTTTATCAAGCTGAAATAGTTATTTCTATTTATGATATATGTGAAAAGGTATTTCTAATGGTCAGACAGTTTTCTCACTGCTACATTGACAGGTGTAATTTCAGGACTGCAATATAATAGTAATTTGAAGGATTTTTTTAATCAGCATTTACTCTCCTGAAGTACACATATTACCTGTATTTATTTCACAAATATCAGAAATTTCCTATAAAAGCTATCACAATGCCTTTGGGTGTAATAAGATTGAATCCTTTGGGTCAGATCCCAAATGGGATTAGGCTTCCTGGCACAAAGCATTGCAGCAGTTCAGTGTTAGGCAGTGAGCCCAGGTATGTAATTCGGGGGTTTCTTACATTCCCACATTCCATGTGCAATGAAAGAGAAAAACCGGCACTTCATAATGGAACAAGAAGTGTGACAAAAAGTGCTTAAACCAGGCAATATGAGCACCAAACCTCCAACATAATGAAACTTCATTTCTCTTTTCTGCTTTAAGTGCTTGTGTCTCACCAAGTTTCTGAAATTAAAATCATTTTCTCCACATTTTTTGCTTAAACCACACTGTCCGTTTGCAATGACTTTTGTTACACTGCATGAATGCAGCAGGAAACTTCAGTTCAAGAATATAATTTGTTTCATGAATTTCAAATTCAGACTTCATACTTCTGATGCAGAGATATTAACCACTAGGGAAAAAATCTGTTTATTCTGCTTCCATAAATCTTGTGTTAGGGATTGCACAGAAATGTAGCTCCAGTTGGGGCAATGGAGGGTCCTTCTTTCTGAGTTTTGCAGCTTGCTGTAGGTCTTTCACATCGAAAATGGGAGTCCTCACTTTCAATCAAGAACAACACCAAACAGTTCTTCCTCTCTAGGAATAATAATTGTAATCATTACCATTGTGCTAAAGTTAAAATAATCCTTTTTTCAGTATTCCTCTAGTGAATATTTCAATTTTATTTTATTCTAAAGCATTATGTTACATTAAAGAACATTTTATTTAAAGAGTGTCATCTTTCATTTTCATATCATATGCTTTTCAACTGATACTTTATCATGGGCTGAGTTGCCAAAAATTATAAAATTAGATTTTTTCTCCTTTTTCAGATTTGCGTTTTTACAGAGGTCCGTCACATCTCCAATTTATAGATCCAGTTGCATTACTGCAGCATAAGAAACATTCAGACCAAGTCATACCCACTAAGCGAACACCCAGAGAGCGGATGTACCTCTGAACGTTAGACAAATTCAAAGACACTTGAAATAACAAGAGGTTTTCTCCACTTCTCTTAATTCTCTGGGGGAACTGAGAAGATACTTCTAGAGTGCTATCCCCAAATGCTGCTTTTCATGCTCTGCTATGGAAAAATTTGTGAAAAGGTTCCTCTGCTTGAATGAGATTTGCAGAGAAGTACTGTGGCAGTCTATAAACAATATGTAGAGGGAGAAGTTCAAGGATATTCTTTGTAAGTGAAGGGAAAGAATGGGCATGAACATGGCTTCTACAAAGAACCCTATTAAAGTTGTTATGACTGTTTTATCGTCCTCTCAAACTTGACCATGTCCACTGGGGCACAAGTGATCCTTAACATCTGGGGAATACACCACTGACATCATGCAAATGTTGTCACCTCTCCAAACAGGGACAGTTCCAATTAATTTTTATTAATTTTACCGACCTATTTTGCCATCCCCAAAACCTCCTTTTTAAAATATGCATGCTTCTGCATTGCTAACATAAGAAAAAACCAACCAAACAAAGCAAACCTCTCTCTTTGCTCTCTACAGAGGCTAAGTGGATGCACCATAATATAAATAAAATATATTAATATGCATTTTTCTTTTATGCAAGGCTTTAACCAGATAGATTTTGCTAATAATATTGATGCAATAATATCCTCCTGTTAAACGCTCATTCCTGACTGAACTTCAATTCTCTGCCCTCTCAGCCGTGCCAGCACAATGCTGGGGCCATGATGTAAATAGGACTTGTAAACTAATCCATGCCGAAAGTAATTCTTCATTTAATAGGAGCTATGATATGCTGCAGGTAAATCCAGAAGTGTAATGTTAGAGTACTACGTTATGTTCTGATGAGAATTAAATAAAGGGCTAGCTGAAATATTGCTGTCAGCACAGCATCTGCTCGTGTGATCTTTTAGTCATAATAATAGTGCTAATTTACAGCATATCGAAGCAGACGTGGAAACTAACACACACAGTGCATCTTCTGAATATTCCCTATGAACTGCTCATGAGCAATCTGCAGGCCAAGAATTTATTCACTGAGGAAATAAATGAATATTTTCTAGGTAATGAATAAATCCACAAATTTTGCCATATGTTTGTGGACAACTAGTGAACAGAAAAAAAATTTGGTGAAATTTAACCCAATAAATAATTCATTACAAATTGCTTGCCTATTCTAAATTTAAACCCACAGATTTAACTACCTCCAAGCTCTTTTTTCTGAGTAGCACTAACACCTAGTGCCTTCATTTGTTATATACTTTGCCATCACCAATGGTTATCATCAAAGGCCTTACATCGAGGCAGTAGAGGAAGAGAGCAATCCCTTCTGGTTAAAATGTTAAATCAAGTTACATTTCACCTCACTATTTCAGCACTGAAACCATCCCCTGCATTTGAATGACCAAGAGAGTAAGACAGATCACAGGCATACAATAATGCAATGGATTGGCTGCCACTTAATTTGTCTCGATCTCTGCTTTGTAACCTACCACTACTGAATTTTAAAGGAAAAATTACTAGAGATAGACAACCTGGCAGAGTGAAAGTCAACATCATCATCTCTCTCCCCGCAGGTCAATAGTTCAGCATCATCATTCCGGAAGAACTAATCTCATTTCTGAAACCTGTTTCTAAGTGTACAGTGGTTATCTAAAAGAGAATCTGGAGACCTTTTTTAATGCTATCAAATGGAGGAAGTTAAAACAAAGCAAAACAGAAGAATATAGAAATGAACTTCCACTGCACTTTTATGTGGAGAGAAGAGGTATTTAAAAACAACTTTTTTTACTTAGAGCACAAGGATTTTTTGCATAATCCTTCCCAAGAAGGTCTGCTTGAGTGACCTATTTCACTTTATTGACCTAAGAGTGGTTTACATTTAATGAATAAAGAAGAAAAATAAAGGTCAGAAAGAAGAAATTGCTATGAACACCACTCTGACAAAGAATATAATGGCTGCCACTGTAAATTATCCAGGAAGCTAAGGTCTTAATTTACTTTTATAGGAAAGAACAGCAAAAAAAAAAAATACAACCCAGGGATGCACTGTCTTACACAAAATTTTAATATAAACAACTTATAAAATAAACTTTCTTTCCAGCACAATTTATATTTTATCCATTCTCCTCTTATAGTCCTTGACCAAGTAATACCGCAGATTTGAACAGTTGATGCAGATGCTGATGTGTGAGTTTTAATTAGTTTGATATGGTTCAAGTCTTGCTGTAGTCTCAGGAGGGAAAAGAGAGAGAAATGTAAATACATACTGAGCACTAAGGCCTTTCTGAACTCTGCTTAGGATGACAGAAAAATTGGTGCACTCAGAGCTTAGCTGTAAAGATCCTGCACTCAGACAAGCCAGGGAGTTCTCAAAAGGGTCGTTTAAAGGGGATTATTATCTATAAAACTCATTTTATATGATTTCATTCATTAAATGAGTGAAAATCTGCAGATACCCCACAAAGTTAAAGGTGATTTTAATACATAGATACAGAAAGGATAATTATTAATTCTTTAATTTTTTTTGAACTTTAACTGCATGACTGCAATCTGGAAACTTCCAGTAAAAAGGATCCAGCCCTTATCTTTGGTAGTGAGCATACTCATATAGCATCTACTGACATCATTACAGCTAGCAGTGGGGGCAAATATTAAATTTTCAAAATCAATTTTAACATCCCTATATTATCACTCTAATGTAAATCTAGCTTTTCCCGTCCTTTCCTTTGAGACTTGGCCTCTTAGGTTGTATTCCAATTCAAAAGTGAAGGAATTTTGAAGAAATGATACAGGTATTTCTGAATTAAATATTTACTATAAGGGTTTATATGAATAGATCTTGATACATTTACTCTAATCTCTTCAAAAATACTGATTTCAAAAATTAAGTGGAGATCTAGATTACCGCCAGGGAAATAACAGCTCAAGATACCCTGGAGATGTTGCCCATAGATCACCATTAGAAATATGATTCTATACATACACCCTCAAAAAAACTCATTGAGATGTTTGACTGCATTTTAAAAGACCTCCATCTGCCTTCAACAATACACTTAGCTGAGCTAATTATCAAATTGAAAAAAAGTCACATGTACATAAAGTTCACGTGTTGGTATATTCTGGTTAGTTGTGCTCAGTGATGTCAGTAGCCAAATGTACATTTCACATACCTAGCAAAAGACTCCAGAACAGTTGTCTCCTTGCCACTCACTTGGCAACTATTGCATCTTTTAAGAAATATCTCAAGGCATCAGTTTGTTCTTCAGCCCAGCTACTGACAGTTTTGTATTACACTAGAGTAATTTCCAAATTAGTATGCCTCTAATCACTGTTGTAGTTAGAAAACTTTTAGAGCATATCTGAATGAGTAAGAAACACAAAAAGATGTCACTCTCCTCTCCCAAACTGTGATTTTCAAGCTAATCCCAATTCCTGTGTCTTGACTTATGATTCTTGAAGGTTTGTGGTAAATGCTGCCTTCCTTCTTATAAGTAAAGTTAGCATTTATTGCCGAAGTCTGATTTTTCTGTTTACAGTGTCTCCAGGAAATGTGCAATAATACTGCCTTTTGTCTGTTTTCTTTCTGTTAAAAAAAAAAGGGAGTTAAAGGAAAAAAGCAGTGCAAAGATAAATATAGAAAAATAAATATAGTTGGCAAGCAGGAAAATCAAAACTTCTAAGTCAGAAAGCTAAATAAGACAAAGTAAGAAAAGAGGAGATATAAAGCTACAAGTCACAAGTCAATCTAAAAAATTTAAAGTCAGACAATAGACAGATTTAATTCCTTCTCTCTTCCATATTGTTACACCGATCTCAAAAATGCCAGTCCTAACAGAAACTATCACTATATTTAAATTATATTTTACTCCTACAATAAAACAACATAAATTTTAAGACCATATTTCCTAAATAATACATGTAGAAACCTACATGTACTTAGCTTCTCAGAAATTCTTATTCAGAATTTCTGAGAATTAACTACAAGGTGAGGCCAAACAGACATATTAGTCAACCAAAGCTTAGAGCAGCAATTTGAGTTTTCGTACATTTAATTTACCTTGTTCACTGATCAAGATAATAAAGTAAAAAGGGTTACCACCCTCTAAGTATCAGGAGACAATATTAATCAATTATTTTAAATTATTTTTCATCACTATGATATATACCTACCAGGCTTTTTCAATTTTATTACACTATTAGAAAGGTGCTTTATATAGGATTTTAATTAGCTGAATATTTTGAAAGCGTAGAATATGTTTGTGGGATAATTAAGATGTTATGAAGAAGTCAACATAAAGGGAATAAAAGGACAGACAAAGCCTATTTCTGATCATCAGATAGTGAGAGATGATTGCTGGCAAAGCGGCAAAATAAGGTCCTAGTAGAAACGAATTTAGTGTTACAAAACCAGAGCTCAGAGCCAATGAAATTCAGCTCCCAAGGCTTGGAGGTAGGTCACATTTTAGATTTTGCTATATTAAGGTGCTTGCTTTTTCTTATATATTGGATGGTCACTTACACATTTGGAAATCGATAGATCATTATTGGCAGGCTTTAGTGCATGAACAGAGACTTGCTTTCCAGTTTACCCAGTGTAGCAGTGGGTAAACCTCAGAGATCAGGAAAAATATATCCAATAATAAGAGTAAGCAGGTCCTGCGTCTTTTGTGTTTTCCTTTATTTCTCTAAAGCGGTCAATATAATATGTTATGGAAGTAACTTTCGGCTCTGATCAACAGTAAAGGAGGTCAGGCTTTGGCAGTTATATAAATCCAATGAGGTTAACTAGCCCATAAAAAATAAGTGCTGAAGTGTTCATTTTTCTGTGGGTTATACTGCTAGGTGACTTGCTTTTCCTGTTATAACCATTTTATTACAAGTTTCCACAGCAAAGAAAATGCTGAGTGATTTCTGCAGAAGACACGAACAATAAAAGTGACTGTAACTTTTACACGATAGATAATATTTGTGCGTAACAGAATGACCCAAATAGAGTTCTATTAGGTTTTTTCCTACAGCGAAAAAGTAAAAAATAGATCAGATGGAATGCTTCTATATTTAGTAATCATTTTTTAAAATGACAGGTGAAATACATCTTTCTTTCCTGATGGTATATGTGATTTTGAGATTACAATAGCTTTTGAAAATATGGTGAGGTTGTTTGTTTGTTCGTTTGTTTCTGAAGCCAAGAAACAAAATAGAAGCTTGGGAATGAACTGATTATTAACTTCCATTTTCCACTGACCAATGAGAGGATGTTAGAATTTGACCTTTTATTTTTTTTTTTTTTTGTAAAATATGCAGTATTTCCTCATAATTTTACACTAGACTTACTTTCTGCAGTTATTTCATTTCACTCAGAGTTACACTGGGAATTTTCCCTGTTTTGTGTGAATGAAAAGTTTATATGTGGCCTAAACTTGTGTCAGCAGTGCCTTTCCCTTGTGAGAGGCATTTAAATCTTCTTTATAACCCTTATTAAATAGCCATATCTCTTCAGCTTCCAAAACACACAACATTTACAAGCCAAAAGTTACACACTTTAGTTAGCATATCTTTAGATGGTTTCTTCTAGAAAAGGGAGGGAAAATGAAACAGTATTTAAATTAATTTTACATTTCCCACTTTCAAAAGGAATAATTTTGACAGTGAACTTAATTTTCATTACATATGGGATCAGGTATACAGTGACTAGAGCATTTTGGAAATACATAATTCCATATTTGTATATATATTCCAATCAGTTAGCAGAATTGTTCATATGATAAATATTTAAGAGTTTTACTCTTAAGGCATGGAAGTCTTTAAAGTGGTAAAATCTGGCACAGTTCTGAAATTAGCAGACTATCTAGCAAAGCATTTTGCCCTTTGGAATTCGGCTGTGTTTTTCATAAACAGTTTAAGTAGTCAGACCTTAGGGTTTTGAAGTTAAATAAAAAATTTCAAGAGGAAGTGGTAACGCTGGCTTTATTCTGCACAGCTTACTGAATTTAAAGAAGCATTTTATGGCTCCAGTAGTTGCATCCCTCTCTGTCATTGATCTTTCACCAGGCAGCCGAGCTATCTCAACCTTTTTTGTCTTTTAACTCTTCAGTCTTTTTAGGGTGTAAAGCCTTCTAGAGGAGCATCTAGTTTTTACAGAGTGTGCAAGTAGATCCTCAAGTGATGGATCCCCATTGGGTAGCTGTGACCTCCAGCTGGTGTCATTGTACAGGTAGCTAAAAAGAGCCGTAACGTCACAGGCTGGAGTTCTTCCATGCAGAATACAAGTCTCCCAAGAAGTTTCTTATAGCTTTGCATAAAAACAATGGAAACTTTGTAAAGGCAGGTAATGGTTTCTTCACAGAATAGTAGGAATACCGCAGCAGAGTATTGAACAGGAATATTAAGCATATATTTGTGAAATGGGAGATACCTTCAGACCATTATGATAAATAATCACTGTTAATCTGAATCTATTTCTCTGCAGAGAATGCATTGATTTTTAAGCACTGAAATCAATGGGAACTTTTGCTTAAAAACTGATGGTGCAGGCAGGTTATCAATGGTTTACATTTATTCACTCTATAGTCTGAGATTTTCAGTTGATTGTATTTTGGATTAGGTGTCAAGCTTATAGAGCTGCAGCCCAAACTTGATGTTATGTGGGATAACACTTTATAAGTTTCATTTCAGGCAAGTTCTACTCAAAGTAACAGCTACATAATCTGATTTAATACAGTTGTCCTCATGGAAATTAATTATTCTATGATCACATACCCTATTACTCCCCTGAAGACCAGAATTTCTCAACTGGAATTTTTTAATTGAATGCGGTAACTCTGGAGTTCTTTATTTAGCAGTAGGTGACTGCTGTTTCATACGCAGAATCTTTTCAAGTAGTCTGCTTTAATGCCTTGGGAGGGGGTTGCTCACTACCAGAGAATAAAAATGCTTGCCTATATCCCCCTAAGACAGGAGGATCTGAAGGACCTATACATTGCTCTACATATTTCAACCTTCTTAATGCACAAACCAAATCAGTAAGGTTCTGTTTTACCATACTTCAGCACACAGGAGGTGACAGGCAAGGTTGCATAAATGGAGAAGAGCAGAAAAATGTTATAAAGAAACTAAATAGCGTGAAACACCTGAAACACTCGAAATATTGTTTTGAATTTAAGCTGATTGCCTATCACCTGTTCTTTGCATGTTAGCTTAAACCTTTCCATGATGCTAATGTAAAGGACACAAATGTGGACTCTATGAACCGTAGATCTGATTCGGGGTAGCTGTACTTCTGCTGAAGATCTGGGAAAGGTTTCGTGGTGTTTGTTTCTGTTGTTGTTGTTGTTGTTGTTTTACTGGGTTTGTTATTATTATTATTAGTTATTTCTAGCACTGTCTGGTGCAACATATATTTTTCTCATAAGACAAGTTTTCTACAATATAAATGGTGAGGATTGCCAGACATCTTTTTGTGTGATCATATGAAAGTTACACAGGGTAAAATTAACCTGTTCATAATTCCTCAGCCTAGCAAAAAACAAACTTGATCACCATAATGAAATAAAGAGTAGTGTATCAAAAGTATAAAATGTGCAATGTAGACTTTAAATTTAGACTTTATACTCCCTAAATGCAGTATTACAATATACAAGATAAACACATTTCGCTTATACCAAAAGATAAATCAGCAGATAAACTGATTTAATAAGAAAATAAATGTGCTTGGAAATTATTGAAGGAAGGAATAATTTAGTGCATTTAAAATTGCAATTCATTATTATATTAATAAAATTGAGTCTAAAGCTACTCCAAAGAAAGAATTCCTTTCTGTCCTTCTGCAGCTTTAATCCTATAGACAAATATCTTGAAGTAATAACTACACAATAAGGTTTTATTAACTGGTTAATGAGAACAAGGGAATTTTAAAAATAAATAAAATTGAAGAGCAAGTATATTTTTTTCCCTTCTCTAAGAATTGCTTGTCCTAGTTTTGAGCTTACTGTAAGTCTCTCATACTCACAAAAAAACCCTCTTCATTGCACTGCTAAGTCTGATTTGTAAAAAGCAGGGTGAAGAGTTCAAACAGGCATCTAAGCACACCCTGAACAAAATAGCTCTGATTCCTGTACTGTACATGAACAAACAAGAGATGCATCCCGTCAGACTCCCGACAGATCTGTCATTGTTTACCATTAGCTCTGTCATCTTCGCATGCCTTGTCATTCTGTGCAGCAGGGCAAGGGTTGGCCTGCTGCCCAACTGCTGATGTGCAGAACTGACTATCTCCCAGCCTCGGTAGATGCTGCAGACAGCATAATTCCTGATGAAAGTGTGCTCCCTAGTGTTACAGTGCTACAAAGGCCAGAGCGCTCCAGTTAGGAAGGCAGAGAGGGGAAAAAAGATCTCCAAGCATGACTTTAGCAGATCTTCCTGTTTCTGGAAGGCTTAGTCTGTTCAGGGTTTCTATGTTATTGCACATTTAATTTTGAAAATAAAAACAGGTTCAGGAAATTTTCTCTTTTTTCAAAAAAACTTAAGAGCTATTTCATTGCTTATGACTCAGCAACAACTTTTTAGTCTGGCATAATAAAGACTACATGCTTAAAACAAATTCAGTAACATATTAGTGACTGATTTTTTATATTTCTTAATGCAAACAGTGGCTTCCAATTTCCAGAGACATTTTCATTATCAGCTTTCTTAAAACAAGGCTCAAGAAACTCAGGTGTGCAGGTGGCTCGGCTGCTCCTATAATCAATTGCACCTGTTGTATATTACAGGATGAAAGTTTAAATATTATGTTTTTAACTCAGACTCCTGCAGGATAGAGTTATCCATATTCAGCCCTTGTGCACTGAGCCTAGGGTGATGACAAGTTAAGCCATCCAACTTTCAGCCTTTAAACTTAAGCAAGATTAAAGACCAAGCTTTTAATTTGCCATCAAGGCTAGTGGTGTGTATAGTGGGGAGAGAGACAAATCTCTCCGGTAGTTGTCTATTTTAGCCGCATAAAAGACATATTTTAGCCTGAAATACATTACTTTATCACCAGATTAAAATAGATGTTGAATTTTCACATGACCAAAGTCAAACAAGGTGAAATCTGCTGTAAGTGCTAAGTCATAAAATTTTTATGTGGTAAAATGTGAATACATGTAAAATTTTATATTTGCTCATTTTTCACAGATGTACGTTGCAGCACAAGGCGCCTCCACACTGGGGAATAAAACACAGCATTTAGTGATGTGAATGCGCATAATGCCAGAACTGTTGACTGCAGTGAAGTCATCCCAGAGGCACAGCACACAGATCTGAATCCAGGTCAGTGAAAGCCATAACTAGTCCCCCAGCCCTCCAGCACCTCTAACAGAAACTACATATTCTGGTGACATCACAGTCTTCTGTACAGTGACAGTGTCACAAAGACAAAACGATAATCTGATGTCACAAGTAGCAGGAGAGCTCATTACAAAGAGGAAGTTTAAAGAGTTGTCTAAGAATACTATTTTTGAAGAGCAAAACATATTGAACAAATCCTGTATTTAAGTGAGAGTTTAGAAAGAGAAAATGACACCATCATGAACTTCTTCCATCATATAATTAATATCTGGTAGAGCTTTAGGCATCTACTTTGCAGGCACAATCATTTCCTTAATCATCCAAAGGAAATTATTTGCCTCTACCAGAATAGTAGCAAGAAGGAAGCCTATATTTTTCTAATGCAGTTAAATGATTAATACTGATATTCCTACTCATGGATAATAAATAGCTTACTATGCAAATTGCCCAGCTGAGTATAACGACAATACTAAAAGTGTGAGACAATGATATTTTCTGGAAAACTTTTAAAATTCTGACACAGTACTGGAAAACCTGAACATTAAATAAGTGATTGAAACTCAAATTTTCTGTGTTTCTCTTATAAAAAGCCCACACTAAATTTGCTAACATATTCAAGCAAACATTTCAAGAGATCTGCTGACCATTACACGGGCTAGGGAGCTAAGTATAGCTTAATATCTATCAAAAATTAAACTGTCATAATGATTAGTTTTGTGATGAAGTGTATAGTAGCTGATATCTTAGGCTCCTTTCCAATGACATATTTATCTAGTCAGCAAATGTGTGGGATATTTAAACTTACGTCCTTTTTTTGCTTCTTTTCTGAAATTGCAATCAGTTGTTATAAGTAACTGCTCTCACCAAAGACTCACATTTTATTTCATATGGGAAATATGAATTATGAAGGAAATATTGACATAGACTTACCTCTTCACATATTGTTATATGTCAATATTTATTTCAATATTTAGCCATGCAAAAGAAATTAAAGTCTTAACATTTCATAAATATTTTTACTTAAAAAATTCTGGTTTTCATTCAAAGAAGGAGTAGGTGTTTAATATATGCTGTTCTATCTCTTTACTGCCTGAAGAACAAAACTTAATCTTTTCATGCAATATGTTCAATTAATAAAGGAGACATTTAGGGGTAGATAATTGTGTAGGTATTATATTCATCCCTCTTAAAGTTTCTTCAAAAATATTTTTTAATTAATTTCTGAGAGCAGGGGAGTTTTCTTGCACTTCCTGTGCTTTGGTATTTCAGTCTTTAGTACCTCAATGCTGCCACTACTTAACAGAAAATAAACAATATTCTCATTGTAAAAAATGCTCCTTATCCCACAACACTTACCCCCCAGGGAGAGTATTTTAGAATTCCTTTGAAGTCATTGAGGTTTTATGGTTCCATGAGAAGTCCCATCATATAGTAGTGTAGGGCTCAAATTCTTCTGAATTTTCAATGTAACTTTGACATTTCAGTATATGTATGTACGTATATATATATGATATATTAGGTGAGGGTGGAGAAGTCACTGCACTTATACTTTCTTATTTTAATCTCAGCACAAGTTTAATGTTGTAATGAAATCAAAGAATGGAGGTCACTAAGAAGATTTAGCACTGGAAACTCAGCAGACAGACTAACGGCAAGAATGTATTTCCTTCACACTGATGCTGGAGAAGCAAACATGGGTAAAGCTGAAGTGGTCTCCTCACAGCCTTTAAAGGCTTGAATCCACCTAATATAGTGATCATGGTTAATATCTAGTACCCTCTATTACTTCATTTGGGCTCCAGTGTTACTTTTAAATGTGGGAGATCTTTTGGTCCTGTTGTGTTTTGTTTCCACACGGATTTAAACAGTCTGGAATGTAACATCAGAAGGGTTCCCATCTGACATGGTGTTTCCTACTGAGCAAGAGATTAAAAAATCCTAGATTACTTTCAGATCTCAAAGACTCCACATTGAAGAGAAAGAAAATAGGACATGAAAAGCCATGTTGATGTCTCATTATTTCATCAGTTTATTTCTCATGCTAGTTACTATATGCTAGACTTTGGTATTAAGCTTTAGCAAAGACAGATTATCCTTTTGTGTTTCTTACTGCCCCCATGCAGAAAACAGGAGACTTCACAGCAGAAAGTGCTCTTGTAAGGGACACATTTTCTTATTTGGGATAGGAACACAAGTCTACTCATCCTTCCAGTATCCAAATCAGGAGTTTTTCAATCATCACTGAATTATTCAGTTTATTAAAAACAAATTATTTAGCTTTCATTAGACTTACTGCCTTACTCAAAACTTTCTACGATGTTAGGTATTCTCCTTATATGTACTATAATTATAATCATTTTTAATTAATTGATTTTAACCTTTTAATTTGTGATTTATGGAGAGCAAACAAAGTCTGATGTCTGACCAATCTGACATATTTATTCAAAGGATAATTTAAGTCTTTTAAGATGGCTGCAAGAAAAAAACTATAACTAGTGGCACGAGTTTGTTCATAACACCACTATTTTTTTTCAGTTTAGTATTCTATATGTACCTGCGTTTCGTTTGTCTGTCCTACATATTCTACAAGGCAAGAGTTATATTTTTAGGAAGTTGCTGTAGTCTACAGCTCTGTTGAATTCTGAGTGACTTGCTCTTATTTTTCTATTTTTCTGCCAACTGAGAGGTTCATCTAGTGTGCAATCATTGCCCAAAAACTATGAAGTCCTCTTTGATTTTAAAATTCATATCCTATAAAACACCTTTAGTGACCCTTGGATTTTACCTTTTGGTAACAAAATACTGAAATGCTTTCTTCTATCATTGACTTCATAACAAAGGTTACAAATCACTTTATTTCCTACCCATACATCCCCTAACAAGTTTTCTAATGGTACAGAGTTCAGTCCAAATGAAACTCAGATCAGGATTTGGGTTCTGCAGTAGACCTCTACTTCTCTTTCCACTTAAGATTTGAAATTGTACATACAAGCATGCAAAAATGCTACCAGTTGTGCCGTACATTTTAAGGGTTAAAACCCAAAACAATCACTTATCACAAAAAAAAAAAAAAAAAAAAAGAGAGAGAACATTACATGTGGGAATTAATTTGATTAATGTGGTGCATAGTATGTATTTGGGGGTAATTACCTTAAATCCACTAATTCAGTGGGCAATGTATTGTAGAAGATACATAACAGTCAGCTGACACAATTAATAGACTGTTTTAATTGAAGCTATACTTGCTTTTCATGATAAATGGCATGATAGTATTATAGATAGACAGAAGTTTTATGTATGTTTAACTTTACTATAATAATGCTAAGGAGTATTGCTTTTGGTGCAGGTTTCTTATATAATCCTAAAACAATTTATACTAAGGATTAACAAACAGAATCTAATTTACTCGTTATCCCACAGCAAGATTCACATACCTTCGGGTAATCTTTTCTTTTCCACCAGTTCTCTTCTTTTTCTTCCCTACCTTTCAGCTAATAGGTAGGTAACCTTTAGTGCACAGCCATTTTTAATGCAAAAATCAAGTCTTTATACCAAAATGTAAATGCAAAATTCATCTCAAAGGCTGAATGGAAAGAATGAGTGAAATGTCCTCAAAAGTAAGAAGTACTATCTGAAGTAAAAACTTACTTTTGTCTGAAGCAATCATGATCTGTGGCACTGCTGTATAGTGGAGCTAGAGGAAGAAAGAAATAATCCTACCTTTTCACTTTTTATCACTTGAACTTTACAGAGATGAGCATTATTTTCAGAATGGAGTCCTATCTATAAGACTTTCCAGAGGTTCCATAAGAAAAGTTTTATTCAGCTTTGCTGTTAGGAAAAGTCCTTGTTTCAAAGTGTTCTTGGCTGAATTTTAGAAAAATTTCTAGGTACAATACTTTTGCACTGGCAAAGAAACATAAAATAATATTTCTTACTGAATTGAAAACAAGATCATCAGTTTTAGAGAAGTCCAAAGTATTTTTGATGGGTGTAGGTTTGGGCCTGCCCAGTTCTGAAGATTTCTTCCCCCCAGTTTTGAAATAAATGTGCAAATAACCCAAAAGAAGGTTGTAGCCAGGTGGGGGTAAAACTCTTTTCCCAGGCAACTTAAAAAGGATGAGAGCACCAAGACAGGTTAGGGTCAGAAATAAGAAGGAATTTCTTCAAAGAAAGGTTGATTAAACATTAGAATGGGCTGCCCAGGGAGGCAGTGGAATCACTGTCCCTGTAGTTGTTTAAGGACAGACTGGACATGGCACTTAGTGCCATGGTCAAGCTGACGTGGTTTGGTCATAGGTTGGACTTGATGATCTCAGAGGTCTTTTCCAGCCTAATTATTTGATTCTCTGAATCTGTAATACTCCTCAAAAAGATGTTTCTTGGTTTATGGGCAGCCAACAGTAACAGTTCCGTACTAGTTCACAGTTCAACAGCATTCCTTGTTCACAGCCTAAGCCTAATTTAACTTCTGCATCACTTTCAGTCACACCCAATGGAGAAAAAAGGAAGTTGGTTTTAAGGAGAACCGGTTATGTCACTCTGTTCCTACACGTCCAGTCTGAAGCATGGAGGCTGCCAATGGCTCTGAAGTTTGCATCTGTTTTTAAACTTTCAAATTCTGACCTCTTCTCTGAGAGTTTACAAGACTTTCTATGACAGAAGACTTACACTTAAACTATCCTGGAGAGAGAGGGACATCTGTCTTTCCCATACCTTCATTCCACTTGTTGGTGGGGTAGCGCAAATATGCTCTGTAACTGTACATAAGTTTCCCAAATTGCGAATGCATTTACCTCTGTGAACTTCCTGCTGTTAGGCAAGACCAGAATTTTGAACAAAAAAAGGTTTGATTTCCAGCAGTGAATGAGGATGCATGGCTATTCTCATCATATTGTAACTCCCCCTTCTTATTCTTTCTAAAGTTGTTTTGCTCCACATTATTCTCGTGCCTGGCCCTGGCCAGATGAAATGTCATTTAATGAATTAGATTAAACAGTGCTGTCATCACAATCAGCATCAGCAATTCCATTTGACCTCTGGTTTTATAATGGTTCAATCTCCCTTAGGAATTTAAGGTCAGATAAAATTTTAATATTTTTGACATTCGGAATTATAAACATATGTTTAGGACACAGACAACAAGAAGAAAATACTGAAACTTAGTTAAAGGTTTCGAAAAGAAAACATCTCTCTTTTCTCCACTTGTAACTATTAGTATAACCACAAAAGAAACCAAATGAACCAACCAAACAAAATTTTGTCCAGCTAGTTACTGTTAAGTAAAAAGGTTTTTTGTGAAGAAATACTTCTTAGGGAAAAATGTAGGAGAAAAACAACTGAAAAATAAATGAGTTGATAAAAGGACTAGAGGAGCTAAAGAGAGATGAAGAATAAGAGGGAAAAGGAAAAATTTACCTTAACCATCATGAAAATCTTTCTGATCATGACATTTTGAAAGATTGTATACCAGTAAAATAATAAAAACATTTCATTAGTTAGAATAAGTAATGGAACAAAAAGCTAACTATTGCTATAAAAATTCAGGCAAGACTTAACAGGCTATAAATCTACCTCTACATCTTAATACCTAGAGATCTTTTGCAATTATAAGTGCAGATGTCTATCCAGCATGGAATTATTTTTTCAACATCAAATGGTCATTCACCTAGTTTTGAAAATCAATAATGTTTAAGATTTACCCTGTGAATCACAAAAAGGGCCATCAATTCAAACCTAAATTAGAGGCACTCTGCTCTGACAGAACATACAATTTAATTGGAAAATTAAGCTGTTATTTATCAAAATCAGGTCTCTGTGGCTGAAGACTGTGGCAGAACAGTTTTCAGAGAACATTGTTCCCTGGAGACAACACTTCAGGTACATCCCTGAATAAGAGAGGCCCCAGCAGTGGCCTTTCTGTACACTCCGAACTTTCTTTTCCATGGGGCTACATCTGAAGGCTGAGTTTTAGCTGCCCAGAAAGGAAAAGCAATAATGAGGACAAGAAAACAGTGTGCTGCACTTAGATGAAAGCAGACCACTGACATACGTCCAAATCTCAAGCCCTTCTGAAGATGGGATAGGGCATATGTGAATCCATGGTTCTGAGTATACCAACCATCCCCTCTGCCACAGAGATGAAATCTCAAAATGTGGGGATTCAGAATCTGCAGCCATGGGGTTTAAAGTTGTTCTGTACAGAGGAAAGGAATGTGTTTATTGCTCAGAAATGGAATATATATGAGCATATATAGGAGCCAATATAGAGAACAGAAGTTTTGCCAAAAGGATTCAAAACTCTTCAAGTGAAACCCAGCTGCTTTGATATTTTGATGCAAAAATTGAGGCTTGGTTTCCACCATTTGAGGTTTTGCAGTAGCAGCTCACTCAGCTCAGGTTTCGTTGTAACCTCCTGGTTTTACTTATAACCAACTATTAAACATTTTCTTTTTGTAAGGAACATTTTTTCCGTTGTTTCTGCCCAAGTAGGAATGACATTGGAAAATCTGAGCAAAGTCCAGACATATGTTTGAATTAGATTGAAGGGGTGGGGGAAGGAGGGCACTAGACTTTTTCATTAACAAACTTATTTTAAAATTATAGCCTCTGAACTAGAAAACTCTTTTGTATTTTTGCTGAATAATTTTTGCTTGTGTAATGAAGAATTTAAGGGATTAGGAAAAAATGAACTAAAGCACAAAACAAACAAGCAAGGAAAACCTAACAAAAAACCCCTAACACACACAAAATCTTGACTGAACTAATTCTTGTATTACAATACAGACACACACACAGACACACTCCAATTGTATATACTAAGGAATGATTCTACGGATCTTCCACTCTGCCAGATAACTCTGAAGCCAATCAATGGGCAGAGAGAGGAGTGAATGGCTCCAAACCTGGAATCATTGCTGAGGAAGCAGAAGCGTGTCAGCACACCTTTGCCAAAGCACAGTGGTGCCATATGTTACAGAAACTTATCCCTCTACTGAGCTGTGCTAAATAATGTTCTACAAGGCAGAGAAACTGCAATTTAAAGTGGAACATTTTATTGAGGAATTTGAGGGAAGCATTTTAGGTTGAGTTTTAGGCAGAGAGTGGAAAGAAGGGCAATTCATTCCAATGGTACTACAGAAAAGCTGGACTGAGTACATTGTCAGTCTAACAGTCATGTCTCTGATTTTCACTTTTTCCCTTAAACTGAGTTTTGCCAGTTTATGTGAATTTGCCCTTCAAAGATAGATGCAATACATCAAAATGCATGGTTCTGGACAAAATGTATCCTGGCGACAATGACTAAAAAAAATGAGAAGCCTGTAAGTGAGTAGACAAAATCACTTTTGAAAAGCAGTAGCTCCATAAAGGGTCTTTAGAGAGATACAGATTTCATGTGGCTATTTAAATAATACCAGCTAGTGATACAGGATCTCCATTTGCATCTGCAACTGATCTAGATTGGATCATTTATTTGAAGCACTATTCATTCTTGTGGTTCAGGGGAAGAAACTAACTCATCTGCTCCTTCAGAGCATAAAGGTCATTATAAAAATAAAGTGCGTGCAACATAATAAGAGGACAATTACAAAGTGAATAAGGAAGATAAGAATTAACATTTTGAAATATCATAGAATCATAAGTCAAGGATAGAAATACATGCAATGGGGAGTTCCATTAACTATTTAATTGCTTTGTAGGATTAGTTCTTCAGCACACACACACACTTGCTTTCACACACACACACACACAGTTTCCAGTAAGTGTAAGAGGGCAATTAAATTAGTTCACCACTTAGCAGGTCATGGCCTGCTAAGATACCTTCAATTGTTTTGTTCAGAGATTAGTGACTTCGTTATTTTTAAACCCATTCTCTAGCATCAAAACCTGCAAAGACTAACAGATGATAGTCTTGTAAAGTAGATTAAACCTTTTTGGCTTTTAGAAAGAAAAAAGTAGTAGTGAATATGAAGAGCATTGAACACCTGTCTCAATGCATGCCTGCTGACAGAAAAGAGTTTTACTTATCTTGGTTTACCCCCCAAAATAAAAATTTTAAAAAAAGAAAATTAAAAAAATACCAAGGTGGAAAGAGATAAGAAATCATACTCTACAGAGAAAAAAAAATTCTCATCAAATTAAAATATAATAAATTTATTTCATTCCTAAACAATCTTTCTGATCACTAAATCTATCCAAGGAAAGAAATAGAAAAAGCCTCCTTCTATAAATCCTTTGTGTCCATATAGAGCTGTGACAGCAGAGAATGGAGCCATTTACTGAGTTTTCATTTTGCTGACAGTTTTTTACTACATTGCTGGAAGTCACTCCTCATTTTAACACCATCATTTGCAATTTAAACTCATGCAATTTATCAAGAAATTGTACTAATAAGATTAAATCTTTTCTGCTGGCTTTGAGTAGAATTCATTACATAAAATGAATTTGATCCAAAACCAGTATCTAGACCGCTGTTTGTAAATTGCTTAATTTTCCTGTCTGTATCTGGACAGCCCTTGAGTTTCCTTTAGGCAATAGCAGTCATTTTCTGCAAGTAGCAAGATACTGTCTGTCAACCACATCTGAAAGCCTCAGTAATATATTTGGGGTTTGGTTTCTAGCTTCAAGTCAGAGAGTGAAAAAAAGAGGAAGAAACAAATGCATTGTCTTCAGTCAAACAGTAGTGTTTTCCTATCCTAACTCTGCAATTCCCTCATGAAATAATTTTGAAATATTTCACACATTCTTTTTTACCCTTATGCTTTCTAAATTGTTGTGGGAAATTTTGTTTCTTCCCCCTGAACCTCCAGTAGAAGTAGTTCTACTACTGGTTTTTCTCCCAAAAATCACCTTAATGTTGGATTGCTGATTTTGGGGATCAAACCGAAGGCAGATTCTTTAGTGGCACTTTCTGCATAATTTCTGACCAGAAATAAAAAAGGAATAATTTCTTCCCAGGAAATCAGGAAGCATACTTGAGGTGCAGCACGTCTTTCCTCAGCTTGGGGTCCAAACCAAAAGTGAGAATATTGCCAGCTTAGCTGTTCAGAGACAGCTGGCAATAACTTTGCTAACTGTGTATGTTGAAAATAAAGACAAATAGAATGTAAAAAAAAATGCTCTTAAATTTCAATATTTAGGAAAAATTTTCAATCCAGAGAATGCATATGAGTCTTAAGGGAAGGGTTAATGTTTCCAGTGTGTCTTTGAAAATCAACTATCAGCTGAGATAAGGAGTGTGTTGTCTGGGCTTAAACTTAAAAGCTGGCTGGGCCTGTATTGTATTTTCCACCACTGTTCATGACTTACTGAAACAACTTGCAAAAGTCATCTGGTCAATCTGTTTCTATTCCCACAAGACCAAAGCAAAGCTAATGCACTTGCCTTTATCCAAGACTTCATAAGCCTTAGATGTACTTAACCCTCTGTGTGATACTAGCAGATACCAATGTTTTCAGATATTTTGGATCAGATTCTCTCATCAATTCTATCCACTTGAATTCTACATCATCAGTGTGTTTTGTTTTTATACTGAAGTGTGCGTAAATAGGAATTGAATTTGCAACATATGTTTATTTTAAACAGAATTTTTTTACCAGGGGAAGGGGAAGAGGAAGGAGAAGGGGAAGGGGGAGGAGAGACTTTACATAAATATATATTCCCTTGGAAAATAGTATCAAACAAATATTAAACAATACAAATAAGTAATGGATGGAGGGAATATTTTAGAAAGAAAGCCTTAGCTGTGGAGGAAGTCATATCTGTAACAAGCCCAGGAGAACAACGTTGTGGATCTCCTTACCCTTCCGAGCAAACTTTTACATTATTCATCTGGAACAAGCCCATTTCCACAATGTATACAAGGGAATTTTCTGTGCATAGCACAGTAATTACAACCTGTGAAAGGTTAGTTTACCCTTCAAAAAGACTATTTTCACAACACTATTAGTCAAGAATTTACCATATGGCTGCAAGTTTGACCTTTTACTTTTTTTTTTTTTTTCTTCTAATCAATAATCCAGGCAACTTGAACGTTTGTTTTTTTTTTTTTGTAAACTTAACTTTTGTGATTGTGGGGGTTTGGTGGGTTGAGAAATCAGGAACATTCCAAGAATCTCTGCACAGATGGTCAGATGCAACATAAGGTGAGAATCAGAAAAGCTGCCACTTAGATACCCTCTCAAAGTTAAGAATAAGCACCTGGTAAGCATGTACAAGATACAAAACAGGTTTAGAGAGTTTAGAGAGAGTTTAGAGTTTAGAGAGAAGAGCTACTGGGCTCTCTTAGCCTTTTTTTTTTTTTAATAACAATAACATATGGAAGCCAGGAGGCTGTCACGTGGGGCAGTGAAAACTTAAGGTAAATTAAAAGCAGAAGTGGAATAAACTTCAGAAGAGTTAAAAACTGCCAATACAGCCTGATGTCTAAAGTTGATAATGTATTTGTATTTCCTCCAGTCCCCTGAATTCTTTATCACTACATTTCCCTGTAAATTATTAGGGTTGCATTTGGCATGTGGGAACTTCTATATAATGTATCCCAGTGAATTACAAAGGGATCTGCAAGCAGAAAAATATATTGCCTCTTTTTAGAATTTAATATGTTGACTGCCCTCTAAAAATGCAGTCTCTATCAGCACAAATTTAATGCATAACGTCATCTGTTTGACATATAATTGACTTAATTTAATAATGCATGACAATATTTGATTTGGGATTGTGGTTCATCCAAAGACATTGAAAAGGTGAACACACTTACACAGCAAATAAGAGCACTTTTTTTTTTTTTAAAAAAAAAGCTTATCACTAGTTCCTGCATTTAAAGAGACCACTGCCCTACAACAAAAGACCCCCTTTTATTGGTTTTTATTTCTCCTCCTGTAACCCATGACTACTAACAGCAAAAGAATTAGAGGAAAAAGAGAAAGCTAAAACAGCTTTTTCTCCCTCCTTCACCC
>VZTF01009271.1:382676-412449 GCA_013397755.1 Cnemophilus loriae | reverse complement strand
AATATTTCGGACTTGCATATCTTCCTTATTTTGCTGTATTTTGAGCACAAATCACCTCACATTTTCCCTTGAAAAGTCTTCTTGATTGTGTTGGAAAATTACCAGCACCTAGTGAGGAGAAAAGAGTTTTAATAAAGAAGAGAGAAAAATGTCCACCTGATGAAAACAATGTCAAAAGGAAGAAAGACCAGTTGTTCTATATGAAATTGTTTTAAATTTCTGGACACTATTTGCCTAAATATATGGACAAGACCACACTCCTTTAAAAGAATATTGTTTTATATTAATAATTTTGTCCTTTGAAAATGGACTTGACTATTCTCTAATACATCTATGACATGACTCAAAACATTCTTCCCACATGGAAAAATATAGAATCCTATTCTGCAAGTCAAGGAATGAGAGAATAAAGGTCTTAGTCTAATTCTACTAAAATTTATGAGTCTTTCATTTATTTTGGATGCTTTTAAAATCCAGAGCTTCAATAAATACAAAGGTACATAAAGCAGGATTAATCAGAAATGTAACCACTGAATTGAAAACTACAAATTCCAAAATCTCTTTTCACCAATGACATCTGTCTGGCAGCAATAAGCATGTTTTATGCCTTGTTGTGGGTTGACCCTGGGTATATGCCAGGTGCCCACCAAAATTGCTCTACTTCTTCCTTCGACGAGTGAGATTTTTCAGACAAGAAGAAAATGTTCTTTCTGTAAGATTTCGGTAGGTCAATACAAATATTAGTTATTTCCTACATTTGCCAAAACAGGTGTAGAAAGAAGGAAAACAATAGTAAACATGAAGAAAATATGAGAAAAAATAGGATTTTGTCAACAGTTGTAGAATAAGTTATCACTCATAGATTTATGTTATGGATTGGCAAATATGTATCAGTGGCTGCTGTGAATTCTTGCTTGTTTCTGCTGTCAACAAAACCATTTTCTGACTGATTAAGAGTTCTTTGGCTTTCTTTTTGAGTTCTGTCTCATCTAGATGTATCTTCTGGTGCTGGCCAGCACAATTTCTCCTCCTCCTAAGGCAGGATGAAAAGAGGCAAACAGAAAAACCTGTATGGGAAGAGTATATAGGTGGAAGGGAAATCAAAAGAGTAGGGAAGGCAGAGCAAGAGTCTGTTTGTCTAAGTCATCTAATATTTGTTAATTTAGCATTCTCCCAGGCATATATATGCTAGTTTAGGTGTTGCAATTATTGAATTTCTCTAACAAGATCAGAAGTTCAGGTGAAGGACTGATTGCAGCCTGGTGCATTATCTTTCTGCTAAGAAGTTATCTTTTGATACACTAGCTCTATTGCCTCCAAATTTGAGGCGATTTTAAAGTCTCCTGGTAAGAAAATAAGCTAAGCATATGAAAATTGTGAGTGGCTACTGATTCCTTAGCGTCAGTGCAAATGTGAGCAGATGCCTCACTGTCTTCAGAGAGTGCACTGAAGGAAAAAGAGAAAATAAGAGTGCATAATCCTTTTCTTTATTCTGTTTGTTGAATAGTCTGGTACTGAAATATCAGTTTTGGTCCATTCGCTTCTGATTGGATCCCCCATTTATTTACAAATCACCATTTAATTTCATGAGATTATCTTGGCATTCTTTTGATTTTAGATTAATTTATTCCATTTTTCATCTTTTTAATAGATTTTCATTGCTACTGGCTACTGTTATACCTCATGAACTATGAAATAGTGGCTATTAGCCACTTTCTAATAGCTGTAAAAAAACTGCAAAAGTTTATTTCCAAAAACTGTAGCAGGTGGCTTTGAGGTGACCTTTAAACACAGTGTTTTCTTCCCTTCTGGAGTCATTTTCCATTTATATTGATTTAGCTAAATGAGGAATTAGGCCCAGAAAATCCAACTGTTGGAAAGAAAGCAGAGTTAGAACTGGAACTCGCCTTTGTAAATAACATTTTACCTTGTTCAAGCTGGCACAAGTTCTGCATTGATGAGCTCCAGAGAACAAGTCCTTTAGAATGTGTTACTTCAAGAGTTAATATGACTCTAAGCCTTTTTATTCATTTGGCTTTCTTTTTTCTTTTATTCTTTTCTTTCTCATCTTACTTCAAAAGAGTTATTCAGAATACCTTTTCAATTAACTCGTTCAACTTGACAGTGTATGGTTTTTCAATGCATGACTAGATGCCCACTCTGCTTTTATGGCTGAGAGGAGAGGGTGAAAATTCTGTTGATCTTTTAGGTCAGAAATGAAGTGGCCTTAATCTACAGAAGGAATATTTTCTTCTCTTGAATGCAGTGAGGTTTAAAAATGCAACATTATGTGAACATGTTCTACACACGAAGGAATGTCCTTCCTACACCATGAGAAATTTGACGCATATTAGTCTTTGCTGTCCCTAAATGTCACTAAAACCAACAAGTGACCAGAGATTGCATAATTTCAATTCAAATCTTTCTAATACCCCACTGAAATGCCTGGATGTTAACTTTTTAAATATTGGAATGTGAGGAAAAAACAGCTGCGTGAGAATAATCATTAGATTTCTAATTCTGTATTTTGGCACTTAAAATTATCTTGAAGTACCTGCAGTTGACTAGAAGAAGAATAAAAACCTCATAGTGGAATTTATGCATCATCCTTCAGTATCATTTGTGTCAAAAATTGGATCAAAGCCTGTTACACTGAATTTTGAATAATGCAATCATTGGATGGTCAAATTCTTTTTAACTGCTTATTTAATTTAATTTCTAACAGCTTTTAACTTATTGTGCTTTGAGATGTAAAATGATACAAATTCTATTAGTGGAAACAATATATAGATGACAAGTGAGATTGAAAAATAAATTAAACATTTTATGGAATAGAAATACAGGTTCATGAAATGAATCAAGTATGCGCTGAGCCTGACCTAGTCAGAGTCTTGAAGCACAAATCCAAGCATCACCAAAACTTCAATGCGATATCTGAATTCAGATTTATCTGCTTAAACTGCAGAAAACTGAAAACTTGTCATTTTGTAAGAACATAGAACATTTCAGAAAGGAGGCTCAAACCTAGTGTTAACAGGTAATAAATGATATATCTGCCTGTACCTAAGCTATTCTCATACATATATATATAAAACATATGAAATATTTAAACATAATCTTCAAGAGAAGTACGTAGGTTAACTCCTCTAAAGATAGACCTTCCACATGAGAACTTTTGTCATTCTGAGTGATTTGTCCAAAGTTAGCTGCAAGAAATTTCTTGTACGTATGTGTCTCTGTAATGATGTTTCAATCCCAAATTTACTAGAATACTTTATGATTGGTGTCCCAGATTGGACCAAAAACCTGTTTAGCCCAATGCTTTGTCACTCATACTGATCAGTAGTAGCTTCAAAGGAAAAGGTTATTTAAAACAGAGAAAATGGGTTTCCATCTGTACCTTCCTGATTTCCAGGAACCAATGTTACAAGTATATCCTGAACTCGAGACTGCAATTATAGGAAGTCCACAACAGGACTTTCTTCCAGGCTCTCTCCTACTGCCCTGCTTTTGGCTTGTGTCTTCCATGCGATGCCATGAAAAAACGGAAGAAGCTTCTTCATTCCATTGGTGATTTCATAGATCTCAGTCATATCTTCTTTACTTAGCCTCTCCTTGGTGGCCGTCCAGCTATTCTGACTGACCTCACAGCCCTTTTGGGCCCCGCTCTACCCTTGTACCGGTGAAAGAGGGTGCACCATTTACACTGCAACTGTTCCAGGGGTTTATACGATGGCAGAGTCACGTCTTTCATCTTGTTCTTTATTGTCTTTCTGATAATTTCAACATTCTATTTGTTCTTTAAATTGCTATTCAGCACCAGGCTGACATTTAGAAAACTGTACACAATTTCCTTGTGGAATACTGAAAGCTAATTTAGAGCCAATCACTTTGTGTGTATAATTAGAATGCATTTGGTATTTTTCCCCCTTGAAAATTATTTTGTATTTATCAACAATGAATTTCATTTACCATTTTATTGTCATGAGAGTCATCTGTAGTATTTTGCAGTCAATTTTAGTTTTAACTATGTGAATAATTTTTTATTACTAACAAAGCTTGACATCTCATTATTCATTCTGTTTCCCAATAATTTATGAATATGTTTAACAGCAGAAAACCCTGGCAAATAAAATACTAATTTTATTTGCCATTAAAGTTTCCAGTACTGAGTGGCAATAGCCAACTTAAACCTAAAATTAGGATTCTTTTTTTTCCACAGTGTGCATGATATTGCATTTGTCAGCACTGAATTTCTCTTTCTTTTATAGTGTCCAGTCACACAGTACTGTACTGTCCTTTGTCATTCTTCAGTCAACTTTCATCTTGGCTGCTGTTAATAACTCATATTCATCAGGGATCTGTGTCCTTTGCTATTGACCCTCTCTCTGGGTCAGATACAAGCTTATCAAACAGCACAGGCTGCAGCATGGGTCGCTGTGGCACTACAGGGTTTGACCTCAGTGCAAAAGCACTGTTTACCCCCATTTTGTTTCCAGTGTTTATCCAGCTATTTATCCACAGGAAGACCATCCCCCTTATCTCATGACAGATGATTCTCTGTCTTATTCTTCTGGTGAAGGATATTGTTGAAAGCCTTTGGAAACTGTATAACATAGGTCTCCCTTTTCCACAGTTGCTGCCTACAGGACACTGAAATTTTAGCTGCTGCTTTTAATAACCATTCCAGCTTTGATGCAGTTTTCTTTCTTAAAATTAAATATTGTTGTGAAAGATTCTGAAGGGGCATTTAAACCTTTCAAGAATATTAAAATTTATGTAATATTCTATTACAAACCATCTTTTCTCAATGTGGCTGAATGTGCAGCTCAGGCCTAAATTAAGAGCTGTTTCTTTTCTTGTGAACTTTTTAATTAGGAATGCCAATAAGCGGGTATGTATGTTATCTAATTGCTTATTTCCTACATTGTTCCTTACCAGGATATTATCCAGTTTACATGGAGGTAACTGGATTCTCTCTTTATAGCTGTACTTTTGCTTTGAGCTGCTAGATTTTACATTAACATTTTGCTTGCAACCTTCTTGATTGAGTAGTTGATAGTGTAGTACTATTAATACTCTGCCTACTCAAACCTTGACTTCAGTTATGGGAATACTCTGGTGTTTGAACTCACAGTTAAAGTACTTTCCTTTTTTCGCCTCTTTAATGTGCAATGTCATGGCTCCATATAACACCTTTTCTCTCATTTCAGCACCATTTGTGTCCTGCTAGTTCAGTATTTTGCTGACTCTGATCCTGTTTCTGAGATGCCTACTTTGTCATATGTCTCACAATCTTAAATGTTTCTACTTCATTATTTTGTATCCAGCTTTGCATAGAAGTAGGCAAACTGTTGACCTCTATCTCTATGAGTCCCTTGTAATTCTCTGCTGAAATGGAACTCTGAGTTATATTTTCTCTCCCTTGAGGAGATAGAGTGGCTCTGGCAGGCATCTGGTATCCAGCCAGGGTCAACCCACCACAAAAACAAATACATACTTGATATAATGAAAAAAGTACATATGAAGCACAAATACATTAAAAACCCTACGTATTTTATTCTATCTTGATGGGAACTTTCCTTCTGTTTCTCCTTTCCCCTTCCTACTACATTACACAAAGACAGGAAAGAAGTCTCACTCCTCAAAAATAAATTTAGAAGATTCATAAAAACCCAAACTCAAAAATAAGAATATTATTTTTGATCATTTTTTGGAAAGCAATAAAGATATATTTAATTTATTCAAATTAATTGCTGCCATTATTTTTTTTTATTTTTTCTGTTGTCTTCCTACCTGCCTATCAATATAAAAGCACCTCCAGGTCTACAGCTGAGATCAACATGTAGGTGAGACCTCTGACTTTACTGTCAACCGTTTGTCATCTGATTTGAGGTTGTTGTACATCACAAGCTGCCTTAACCTAGGGCGCATTCTTACTTAGCAGGGCTATTGCTGGTAGTAGTGGCATCGTGGTAGGATTTCATTAGACTCAGTTGCAATCAATTGATACATTCAGTTAAAATTTCTAAGGCTTTTTTTTTTTCTTTTAAGAGGCCTTCTTCCCCATATAGTTATGAGTGGCAAATATAGTTTTTTATCTGATGAACTATATAAGGGAAAGAAGCCAAAAATACTATCTTTGCCTAGTAAATGTTTGGAGATTTATTTATGTTTTGGGTTTTTTTTTTTAATATGAATTTCACAGGTTATACCTGTTAACTCACATGAAATTTTGTACACCTTTCTTCCCCAGAACTTCATCTTTCATATTGTGCTGTAGTGTGCAGGTATGGGATGTATGGAAAACGTAAGATAATTTTCTTCTTATGAACCTGATTAAAGGCATAGTCAGGCGCTAACGCAAGTCGTACAATTACAGTCTGTTAAGAGCAATTGCCAAAGATGTTACCAATTTCATACTAATATAGGAGGCAAAAGCTTAAGAAACTGGTGTTATCACTTAAAGACAAAAAATATCCAGTGAGAAACAGGACGTTGTAAAAATAGGATATGTAGCAACATTAAACTATGGATATTTGAACACACTACCTGAAAAATATTAGTAGTAATTCTAGTAGTAAACAAAAAGTTGATGTATTTTTCATTAACCCAATACTTGGATCTGGAGATCTAGGATCAGTTTCTTCCTCTGTCTCACATAAGTAATCCATCTCATCTCCTAAGAGAAGAATCCAGTCAACCTGCTAGAGGATGTTTTGTGATCATGTTCTTTCAGTCTCAAATGGAAATACTATATCACTGTGCATTAAGAAACATAAATAACGACATGGTTTGCTACTTTGGACCTACAGTTGCCTTCTTACTCTGAAACCAGCAAAGAGCATATCTAATCTTAGCTCTTGCCTATCCCAAGTGAGAGCTCTAACCACGGGAATATCATTAATTTGGTATCAGCTCCTTAGCATCTCGCGCAAACAGAGCTTTTCTTCATGTAATTTTTTTAAGTACTTATTAGATCAATGAGACAATTACTCTACATCTTAATGTTTATGACAGTCACTTTCAGGGTGATTTCAACACCTGCTCTGATATTAAAATAATTTGCACAGAAAGAATTCTAAGCAAGTATTCTACCCAAAAAAAACCCCACGTATTTTGCTTTTTTTTTGTGATAATGGATAGTTTTTTATTCATCCTGGTGCAGAATAACTGTTCCAGGTAGAAAGGTTTTCAGATATGGGATCATGTTCTCTATATCACTTCCAAGTTTCCATGGCTGGGCTGCTAAACAGAGAGTCACTACATAAGTCAGTTACATAAGTCTTAACTTTATTTCTTCAGCCTTACTTCTAAGGGCCTGAAACAAAAATGGTTCTACAAAGTGATGCAGTGAATTGAAACATTTTTTTTTTTCATTTCAGGTGAATCCTCTTGATGAAAATGGCCCAAAGCTGAAAAAGTTCAGATTTCCTCAACGGTGAATGTTCAATGATAAAATATTCATCCAGTTTCAGTGAGGAAACACTAAGTATGCATAATTGCTTTGCTCTGCTGACGCCCTTTTCGATGAGCCCTGCAACACAGATCTGTGTAAGCACTTTATCAGGGATTCTCTGGGCAGGGCTAGACTGGACTGAGTTGGGCTGTCTTATAATAATTTTTCAAGTCCTCATAGGGCAGAACCTCTGCAGCCCTGGGCTGCATTATTACTTCCTTGTCAGTTTGATGGTCCTGGTGGAAGAATGACCTGAATTTTCCTTGCTCTGCCTCTAGGCTCCCCATCTCTGACTTGGTTTTCATATTTATCGAGTGGTATCAGCAGTCTTGGGGGAAAAGGAGAATATGTCATGGAGGCAACTGTCTATCTCATCCAGAGAAGACGTAATAAAATTCATCATTCTTTTTAGGCATCAATCTCCAGGGTATGCAATTGCCCATAGTCAGTAATTTATGAAGTGACTCCCTTTTGTTAGCATGAACTGCTGGTACATTTGTCAGTAGATCAGTCAGTAAAAATCAGAAGTGATTAGAAGTGAAAAACCTAATCAATACTAGTTGAAAGAGAGATGTGCATTTGAAATTTCAATTCAAGTTTTGATTTTTTAAAAAAACTTTTGAATAATTTCTAAGTTAAGATCTGCAGAAGTCTTTCTTGCAAGCAGAGATGATAAACACATAAACCTGAAAATTTAGGTACAGCGAGACAAAAATCTTTCCTAAGATAGCCATGAAAAAGAGAAAGCTAGGACATTTTCTTTACTGAGGTCACTTTCTTCTCTACAGCTGTCTATTTATAAAAATAATTATATTCTCGGCCTAGTCAAAGGGTTTCATAATCAATACTCAGTTTTGTGGACTATGAAGACACGCTGCCAAAACGGTCTGGACAGAGGAACTTCCAATGCTGGCAAAAAAGTACTTGTGAGATTTATGGATTAAAAAGAGAGCATGTAAAATGTATAATCATACTTACTGTTTCTTTATTATACCCAGCCAAAGCCACTAAGAGTGTAATCTCATTAGGTTTAAATTGACTACACATTGCTTTGGCAATATTTGTAAAACTCTATGGTTTGGTAATTAGGGAAATGGAAGAAGTGGGTTAATAAACTCTCTAGTTTCAATTGAATATAATTTTAATTATAAGACAATAGTCATACTTTTAGGAAAATAAATATTTGAATACCCTCACAAGGTAATACAGCACCACTGGGTATTTGACATTGATTTCACGTCTAATGCAACTACGCTCATGTGATTCTGTAATTCAGTTGTCCTGCTTAGTGAAATAGTTGCTATATAACCCTTGTAGGAGCCAGGAAGAAATTGATGATGAACACCATAGTAAGGGCTTAACGGAATAACAGAAAGTAAATGGAGATTAAACAAAATCAAAGGAAAGGCTTTATATCATTTCTTAGCATTTAGAAGTAATGACAGAACCACTGAAAAATTCCTTAGCAGATGGCAAGTCATCTGAATCAAGTAAATTAACGGATCACGCATTAAAAAAATAAAGCGGTGGGTTATTTGACACACACTGTAATTATATTGGACATATTGCTTTCAATAAACGTTAAAGGACAAATTAACATTACAGTTGCACCAACTATGCTTCTAAATCTGCTTTTAGAGTTTATAATTAAAATCCTAAATTATTACTGCAGCAAATTAACATTTTTAATAGGATTCAAACATTAGAATCATCAGCATTTGCTTTTATTTCCCCCCCAAAAAAAGACTTTTAAAAAATACAAATCTAAACAATACAGCACTTCCGCAAATGCTAAAAGGCTAGATGGCATAAAATTGTATCTTTTAACACACATATTCCAAAACTAGAGGTTTTTAAAACTAGTATGAGACTGTCATCTATTACAGTATTATACAATATTCTATTGCAATTAGAAAATTGTCACCGTAAAGATCTAATTTATTTTTCAGTCTTTGCATTTCAAAGGATTTCCTACCACAAAACTTGAGCTGTTCCTATGTATTTGTTTTTATGAGGATCAGGTCTGAAAACTGAACACAAAGAGAATTTCTCTGTTGAATTCCAAGAGAAGTGAACCAGATTAATTTGTTTGTTATTTCCAAACAACTATGTATTTCTCCTTTAACCTGGGCACCTTCACATCTCTTCCTGTAATTATTTTTGTCTTATTCTGATCTTTACCTATGTCTCTGAAACTTGAATCTGTTTTTGGGTTGCTTTTTATTTCTCTAGAAAATGAAGACCCTAAGGAAATAGAAATTGTAGTAATATTTAAAACACACAACTGGATGTTTTAAACACTCAATTTGAACTGAAAGAATCGAGGATTTTTCAGAAGACGTGTTTTCCAGCACCGTGATGTCTAACAGTTTCCTCCTCCATCCCAGAAATTTTAGCTGCTTAAACCATGATTTGAGGACATTATAACCCTGTTAATTGAATGAAAACAAGTTTTAGTTTACTTAAAACTCCATGTGCTTAGTTCCAGCATTAACTTCCTCTTCTTTTCCTGTTTCTCCTTAAAAAAGTTAATTTGAAAGTATATGAGATATGAATACTTATCTGTCTTTTTTGTGTTTTCTTGATCTACCCCATTAATTCAAAGTTCCAGTGTATTTCATGTGAAGCATTCAAACATGAAATCACGCTATAATGAGTTTCATTTTCCAGTAACTATCCTGTTAATATCCTTACAGCATTTCCTAAAATAAGCTGATATTTTGTATGGAAGCTTTGGTGGCTTGACATAAATCTCATGGAAAAGATTAGACTGCTTACATGTCATGACACACTTCTCCTTACTGAAATGGGTGTGGTGATACATTACAGAAGTTTTTGGAAGCGCAAAGGCAACAAGTTCAGATCTCACTTAAAATACTAAATAAATCATATTATTATTTTTAATCCAGTGACCAGGATTAATTCACCTCCCCCACCATCCCTATGCACTAAATTAAAAAAAAAAATTAAAAATCATATCATTTAAGCCATGTCAGCCGGGCAATCACAAAGGTGGGTCACTTTTGATTTCTGTCCTTACATGAATACTCCGATACTGTGCTTTAACCAGATAGTGAGGTTTTGTAATATTCAAGTGCTTTTGAGTAATACTTGATTTCAAAAGCCTTCTATAATAATTTTTTAAGGGCTTGAAAAATCTCTTTCAGGTTTCTGTGTATGTGCTAAATTTAGACACATACACTCAATCTGAGAAGTTAATAGATATCAATTCATAGATATACTTGAATCATTGCGGAATTAGGACCTTATTTTCTTCTTTCTTAATAAATGTGTGATCTACTAAGAATAATCCAAAATACACCATTTTACCAATGTAATCAAAGTTATCAACCTTTTTTCATTGTGAGAACCACTCTCCTGTCTTGTTTACAATAAGATGGGATAAATTTTTAGTCTCTCCCCAGAATTTTTAGAAATACTTTAATCATCTTCATTTGAATCCTCTGTTTAACTTCAGCCTTAAAGGAGATACTTCCATTTCCATAGTTCAAAATATTGTAGTACTTTATGTGAAGTCTTATATTTCTGCTATACTTAAATAGTCATTATCTTCTTTCAGTAATTATATCCAAATATAAAGCAAGTACTACACAGCTTTAATGATGTATAACCCATCTCATTTTAGCATACCATTGTAGAGATATTTTATGGCACTCTTAATGATATGTTGTAACAGATTACCATACTTAATTTACAATAATAAATTCATTTAATGAATTTTAATGTGACCTCTTTAAATACTCTACAGTAGACCTTTGTTTTTAATATACTCATTCAACAATTTAAGTCTCAGAAACTATGACACCACTCTTTTATCATCCAAGGATTGTAAAGCTCCACATTGGGTTATGCAGGGCTGGTGATGTCTATGTAATTTCTTGTGAAAGTATCTCACAGAAACGAAGGACTGCTTAAACTGCTTAAATATTTTATAAATAAGATCAAAATAACATATTCCTGGAGAGAAAACCTAGCCTCACTAAACTCAATTGTTTTCAACAAACTTGAACAAGAAGCAAGTCTTACTTAAATAGATATTCATTCTGATTCAATAAATTGGTGTATCACTGGTTCCTTCCTTGTGTGTGTTTCTTTCATTACAGTAAAACAATTAATAAACATCTATAACTAAGAACTAATACAAAATCTAGCATTAGTAATAAATATTTTCTACTCACATATACATGTCAATTATCTAAATTATGAAAGATATAAATATATGTGGAATGTTTCTATATTTAGAATGTCTTCGGTTTTCATGTGCTATGAATAACAGACATATTCACAAAACTGTAGGTGCACAATTTCTCATTTTTTACTATTTTATATTGTCATGGCAGGAGAATGAAGAGGCTTGCTACTGTTTTTAAATCATAAAGAGTATGTTTACAAAGCAATGCCAAAAAATACACATCTTCTTTAATGAAACTTTTGTATTAAAATTAATTAATTGTGGTATAGTTTTAATAAATCCGTTATGCCTAAGTAAAAATATTAATGTTTTCATCACATTCCCTATGCA
The DNA here is from genome assembly GCA_013397755.1 of Cnemophilus loriae. Lineage (NCBI taxonomy): Eukaryota > Metazoa > Chordata > Aves > Passeriformes > Corvidae > Cnemophilus > Cnemophilus loriae. The sequence goes on along the minus strand of VZTF01009271.1, from coordinate 400,447 downwards.
AAGAGATATGTGTGGCCATTTAATATAAAGTTTACTTTCAAGTTTGCTTTGACGCTAAAGGCAATATTCATGTACATGTTTCCTGCAATGACTAATTTCTAATACATAGTTTGATGTAAACAATTTGGAAGAGTTTTATCAGAAGATAGAATGTTAGACATTTACTCTATTCATGTGTTAAATTTTATCTAGAGGAGTTTGTTTAAGATTTAATATGGAATTACATTAAAAACATATGTAAAGTACATGAAAGTATATTAAGAATGGTCATGATTAAAAAAACAAAATAAAATGTTGCCTGTAATATTTCGGGAAGCTTTCAGTTTTGCCTTAATTAGTCTATTCTCTAAAGCTATTTAGTTGAAGACAAGTTTTCTGTTACATTTACTATACCTTGAACTCTCTTTGTGGCCCCACCAGACCAGAAAAGACAGCAGATCTAAGAGAACAGAAAAGTCATAGGCTCAAACTCAAGATTTTTCTTCACCAGCTTCTCTAATTTGATGCTCTGTCTGCTACCATGGCCTGAATTTTCATGAAATTTTAAGTTTTAATTGAGTTTGGCCAGCTTATTATTTTTGTGTATTTTACTGTTCTGTCACACTGCACTGGGGAGGGGTTCAGTTTTCATGTGAAAACTGACAGATAGGTAAGCAGAAAAACTCAGCCTTTGTGTAAACTCATGTTCTTAGGAAACCAAATTAAAATGCTTTTTGATGCCAAGTAAGGGAACATTGTGTTCAGTAATACTCACTGAGTCTATATTTCCCAGACAACAAAACTACAGCTTGAACTCATAATACTTTTCATGATCAAATAAATTTCTTAGTTATGATTGTACCACTTCCTCTCAAATATTAGAACAGCTTATTAACAGAGAAACAAACAAAAAAGGCGTAAGTGTCCTCATGTTGTGAGGTGCGACCTTACTGAAGGTTAATTATTTCCCCTAAATCTTATTCTAGACTTCTTTGGCCTTCTCTTTAACTTGGAAAGAAATGGCTTTATTCTATAGACATACCTTCATGGAAATAAATTGCGCTGTGTTTTTTCTTCTGAGTCTGCAAAATGATGAAATGCTGAGCAGATAATATAAAAATGTGTATTTGATTTGTATCCATTATTTTGGTTTTGGCTTGTGTGTCCTCCTCGCCCATTTTCCCCATAATTAATATTTGACATCTGGAACCTGAAAATAAGACCTTTATATATACAGACCTGGACTGAACTGATCTGTACACAAGTGATACACCCATCCCAGGATGTGGGTTCACCAATCATCAAGATTAAGGACCTATTTTAAACATGTCAGGGACAAGTGACAAGATATTTTTCCACAAAACCAAGCTAAGTGATATTAAAAGCAGTGGGCTTCGGTCTTGTAATATGGAGTTGGGGAAGGTTCAAGGCAAACAGTTGGTCTCATAGTATGTGGAAACCCCTTTAGGCCTTCAGATGAGATGTAGCCATAAAGTGCTCTAAGATACCTTCCCAAAACCAAATCCTAAGTACTGCGTGCAATACTCAAATTTAAACATAAACCTATTTGTTAAGGCTCACTCTGTTCTAATAAACGAAACAGACAATTAATTGTTGCTTATTTATATTTATATAGCTTATTTATATTTCCTACATAATATTTATTTATTTATTCACTCATATATCAAATAATTAATATGTCTTGTATTGTTTTAGAACTCCAGCAACAAATAACTTTTAAAAAGGCACTTGCTTATTTTCACATTCATCATTTACGGTTATCTCTAGGAAAGAGAAGCCTATTTTAAGTCTTTATTTTGTTTTTCTTTTCTGTCTCTTCCATTCTCAGTCACCATGTTCAGAATAAACAATGTAATTAAAAAAACACAAGCAGTAAGCAAGAAGGAAAATTACCAGGAACATGATTTATACACCATGGTTCAGACTTACCACCATCATCTGATGAATTATACATATTTATAATAGTGACGTAAGTAAAAATATGCTAAAAGATCTTTGCTGATAAAAGGCCTTTAGATAGAATTGCGACTAATAACTAAGAAATCAGATGGGTTTAGAAAATTTTTTATTTTTTTTATTCTTAATACTTTTTTTTTTGAGGTTTTGTTTTTATTGTGTTTCTTTTTTTTTACTTCTTCCTTTCTTCAGAGTTCCATCAGGAGATTTTGAGAAATAAGATTTTCTGTTGCCTTTCTAAACAACAAAAAAGATGAGAATACCCTTCATTATTAATATGTTTTGCACACAATGCAAATGTGTGTATCTGTCAGATTTCTTTGCAACTCAACATTGTTGCAGTCTTCTAGAAATAAAAGAACCAGTCCTGCATTTGTGGTGCATACAGAGCACAACATGATAACACAGCAAACTATTTCACACTGTCACACTCTATCCAAGCGTAATCAGTGTAACCATCATAATAAACCATTAATAACCATTGACTACCTTAACTCATTAAAGTTGCATGAAACCTCAACATATAACATGATCTGGTATTCTGTCTTTGAGTTTATTTTCCTTAAATAGCTTGCTTTCACAGGATGAAAGTAAAATTAGGGATGTCAATGCAACTGAGTAAAGAAGGCAAATAAGTGCTTAGAACTGTTTAGCCAGGATGTTTCCAGATACTTCCAGCAAGGGCTTCTGAAATAATTTACAGAACTTCATATTTGGATTTTTATTTTTAAAGAATTTGTACACTTCTTTTCCTGAGGAAGACAAAAACATTTTTTATTACATTTAGGCAAGAATATGAAAATAATAAGTTTGTTTCCAAATGTTTTCACTAAGCTTTCAAAGAAATTTTAAACTTTATTTTTTAACACATACATTTAAGGATTTCACCTATTCCTGAAATATCTGTGAGACATGAAAACACTTCAGGGTGTCCTACAATCATCAAGACTTATTCATTTTCTTATATTTCCTATGGATGTGTTAACACGTGGTATACAATACAAACAAAGATGCAGAGAAATCAAATTTCCTGCTAAATGTACTCTGACAGATTCAGAAATAAGTTGAATTGCTTTAAGCTTGGAAAGAATTGTCCTGCCAGATTTGCATGTAAGAGGAATATAAAATGCTTCATTCCCTCTGAGATTCAGAAAGTTTCTCTTTTCTGAAAACCTAACCTTAAAACAAATGTGTTCAATAATTTTCTATACAAAAATCATTAAAGGACCAAAGACATCCTGTGTTGACAAGCATTAGCAACAAATATCAAACCTAAAACAGGAAAGTGATTTCAGAAATGCAGCTCTCCAAGACACTATTTAGTTCAATTTTATTGAACAGACTTTCTATCAACCTAGCATGATTTTATTTCCTGCATATCTCAGCAGACTGACAAAGGTAGATATGTGACAAAGCTAGAATCAATTTTCTTTAGAAAGAAGCCTGTGAAGAAAATTTCTGTAGTGTTTCATGTGCTTATTTTCTTGTTTTTATTTTAGGGTTTTTCAGTTTCAGAATGGTGAGCTGCAAGGCTTTAAATTCATTTTGACATATTTTTAAATTCATTTTGACATATTTTTGACAGATGAATAATAATAAGGTATAATGTAATATTATTTATGATGACTTAGTATGCTAGTTTTGGCTGAGATGGAGTTAATTTTCTTCACAGTAGCTGGTGCGGGGCTGTGCTTTGGATTTGTGATGGAAACAGTGTCGATAATACAAGGATGTTTTAGCTGAGCAGCGTGTGAACGCAGTCCAGGCCTTTTCTGCTTTTCCCACTGTTATGCTACTGAGCAGGCTGGAGGTGCACAAGGAGTCACGGGAGGGGACAGCTGGACATCTGACCAGATAATATTCCCTACCATCGTTAAGCTCATTAAATAGAACTGGGGGAAGAAGAGGGAAAGGGGTGACTTTTAGAGTGATAGTGTTTGTCTTCTCAAGTCACTGTTATATGTGATGGAGACTGGCTTGCTGGAGATGGCTGAACATCTGCCTGCCCATGGGAAGTGGTGAATAAATTCCTCACTTTGCTTTTCTTGTGTGCATAACTTTTACTTTATTTATTAAATTATCTTTATATCAACCCATGAGTTTTCTCACTTTTACTCTACCTTCACTACAGGGGGAGTGAGCAAGCAGCTTGTGGGGCTTAGTTTGCTGGCTGTGGTTAAACTGTGACTCTTTTCCAAAATTATTCTTCACTCTGATCCACTTTGGTTCAGAGAGGAAGCAAAAAAATACATAGATATAAAGCAATGATATGAACCCAATCTTCCATCTAAGTAATTGCCAAACTCTTGAAGTCTCTTGTTTAAAATCTGTCATTTCTTAACATTTGAAATACCATGTCTATTTGTCCCACTATCTACTTTCCAGGCTCAGGGTAGTCAAGTCTCTTTATAATCTTTTTCATGTAAAACATAACATTTATTTCCAACTTCAAATATAGTGCCAGAATGGCTGCAACTCTTTTCCCCTATGGTACACTTGAAAATTCATGACGTTTTACATAAAATCAAATAAGCTATTTCTACAGCATGGGACAGATAGCAGGCTTTTCAAAAAAGCTCCCCAAATTAATAAACTTTGAGCTGTGCATTTTTTTGTTGCCTACAAATATTTTAATAAGCAAAGATAAAGTTCAATCTTTGCCCACTAAGTGTTAGCGGCGCCCTATAGAAAACTGGAGTTCTGAGGTTATTCATAGTTCAACATGGGGTTACTCTATTCTTATTTAAGAAAAAACAAGCAACCTTTTAAAGAGTTTTTTTTTTCCTTTAGGAAAAACTGATGTCTGTTACATACATGAATACTGTAATGAATACTGCAGTTAAGATTTTAGATAATGTGAAAGGTATAGGATGTTCAGATAAATTGGGGCAGAGTTATGTTTTTGTCAGATATACTTTGCAAGAAAAAGCATACTTTCCTTCATGCTAGACTGCTTTATACTTTGCTAAACATCACTTCTAGCTGTGTCTGCTCCAGAAATGGAACTGTCTAGAGCAAGCCACAGATGCCAGTCTAGACACAGACAGTATTTTTTAAACTGTAAATCGACATAGATGAGTCATAAATTAAGCAAGGTAAATGAATAAGTTACATATTTGAAAAGGCATAAAATCTGGCTTTGTTCTTAAAAAAAAAAGAAAAAAATTCCCTAAAAGGAGAAACAAATGGAAAGAGCAAGTGGTTACATGAGATACTAAAAAGATGTCATGCTGGAAATGACAAAGAAGAACTATCTGAATTTTCAACCCCAAACAACTTGTGTATTGAACTTTTAACAGTGGAATTCAGGACCATCTAAGTCATGCTGAGCAGAATCACAAATTAATTGGTTTTAATTCTGTTCTGCGGAGAGTGGCCTGTACCACTTCTGAATTTCAGCTCTGTGCAGGCTCCAGGCTGATCTCAATAGCACAGCTAGCAAGTAAAATATTTTAATTAAAAATAATAACTGTAACTACTCACAAATGGCCAGAAATAACAGCCAGTATCACTAAGCTGTGACTCATACACTGCAATTATCTTACATTGAAATGGATCATTTAAGATATAGCTATTGATCTTACTAAGTAATTTCTAAAAATCAACAATTAAAATGTCTATATTACATTTATCTGATTAATACTGTGAAATATTTCTCCTTTTGCACTTTGAAATTACAATATTATTTACTCTGATTACTCCAAATTTTTAATCTTCCTCTAGCACACGTAAAACTAACTCAGCACAGCTGCTTTCTGATTGTATTCTGTGCTGTTTTCTCCCACAACTCTTTTTCACACTGTCCTGCTTAATACATTTAGAATTTCTCATTTTGAAGTTTTTAAAACCATGAAGTTAATGGATTCAAGGACAGCAGGACCAGGGCAGTGATCATCTCCCTGTACTCGGCACTGATGAGGCCTCACTTTTGAATGCTGCATTCAGTTTTGGGCCCTTCACTACTGGAAAGACACTGAGGTGCTGGAACGAGTCCAGAGAAGGGCAACGGAGCTGGGGAAGTGTACCAGAGCACAAGCCCTGTGAGGAACTGGGGTTGTTTAGTCTGGAGAGAGGGAGGCTCAGGTGGTACCTTATCGCTCTCTGCAACTGCCTGAAAGGAGGATGTAGCCAGTGGGGGTCAGTCTCTTCTCCAAGGCAACCAGCAACGGGACAAGACAAGACAGCCTCAAGCTCAGGCTGGACATCAGGAAGAATTTCTTCACTGAAAGGGTGGTTAAGTGTTGGAACGTGCTGCCCAGGGAGGTTGTGGAGTCGCCACCCCTGGAAGTGTTCAAGAAACAACTGGACATGGCATTTAGTGCTATGGTTCAGTTGGTGTGGTGGTGTTCAGTCAAAGGTTGGACACAATGATCTTAGACATCTTTTCCAGCTTTCATGATTCTATAATTCTTAGCTGTTTCTGAAAAAAAATTATTCTAAAGGACAGAAAGAACTATTTTAAGAACTCCCTTAGTGCTTCACATGTTCATCCAGCATCAGCAACTGTCAAGTACTGAAACATTCCTGTTATAATCCGAATTAAACACAGAAGAGCAAAGAAAACTAAATCTCTGTGAATAAAATGGATTGAACTCAGAAAAGTTCAAAATATACCCCAAAAAACATGATTAAAGCCAAATGAGGTTAGATGTTGGTGCCAAAAAAACTTGATATGTTTTTTGTAATAGTAAAAGAGGCAAAGAGAAAGAAAGAGAAAAAAAAGAAAGAATGAAAAAGAGAAATAGATGTGCATGGGTAGGGGGACAGGGAGAGACTGACAGGGCTTAGATAGAAACATATCACCCTTCCCGGGGTCCCAACAACATCTTGTTGCTCCCCTTCACCTGGTCTTCTTGGTGGTGAGGGTCCCCTTCCAGCCACCAGCAAAAAGTATAGAATCCCGTGGATCAATGCATGTTTGGGCCAGGTGGGAATGCGCACGTGCCTCCCTTGCAGGGGGCCAGTTTGACAGCGTCCCTTGCAACACTGTGGATCTGTTGCACCATGCTGCAGTGCTCTGGTGCAGGGTCTGGGGACCCCTGGGGGGTGGCCTTTGATGGGCCATGACACCCCCTCTGCTGTCCTTCACATGGATGTGGCTTTTACCAGGGTGAAGCGGCCTGAGCTGCTCTGCACAGCGGAGAATGGGTGTTCACTGCCTCTGACCAGAGGCTTTATCACCACACACCCCAAACCTCTCTTCCACCCCCACCCTTTGGTGAGAGGGTCTGTGCGAGCCTGGCAGCTGATAGCCCCGGGGCTGCAGTCTCCATCCCGAAGGTGTTGAGCTTGATCCCTCTGCGAATGTATTCTTCCTCCCCCAGCCCAGACCCGAGCCACTTTCAAGGGCCTTAGCCAGGCCATGGTAGTCTTCTCTGCAGCCTTTATACAGTTTTGCTATAATAGGCAAAAGTCCTTCATGAAGATGTTTAAGCCATAAATTACATTTCAGTCTGCGACAGGTCCCCAGTGAAATCTCAAGATACTCTCTTTATAGTATTCACATCTATAGGCATTCTGGAGAAGGCTGAAGCACATTTATGTATATTCCCTATGCCATTCAACAGAAAATAAGCAGTTTCTTTTACTGCAATATATTTGAAAATTACGTTAAAATTTCTACTAAAATGAATAAAAGTAAGAAAAACCTTCTAGAAATTGTACAGGGTTTTTTAATGGGCAATATGATTAATGGGTAGTATTATTATTAAATGGGCAATATTTCTATTAACTTGTATTATTTTATTTTCCAGTAATTCTGTTTTGGTTTGGGTTTCTTTTTGGTTTTGGGGGTTTTTAGTGCAGTGGGAAAGTTTTTTGATGGTTTTTGTTTTTGTTTTTTTCCTGCCAGTATGTTGTCCAAGATACAAGACAAAAAAATCTACTGGGAAAATTTATGATACTGGAAGCCATTTTGTAGTTTTCTCCTCCTTTGTTCATATGCTTTTTTTTTAGGTTTCTACCCTTTCAGGTATTCGAGCAGTTCAGATAATGAAATTTAGGCATGATCAATGAAATCATAAAAAGAGCTGCTACAACCAGCCAAAATTAGTGATTGCTAATTCAAAAGACCTATGATAAACAAAACTGTACCCATACTACTTTGAGGACTTTGAGTCTTCAACAGAAATAAAGCAAATCTATCCTGAAGAATCTGCCTGTCTTTTCCACACCTAATGATTACACATATATCACCCAAGTGATAAAACCCAAGTGTTTTGGATATTGGGTTGACAGAAAAATGCAGGCAGTTCATCTCATTACAAACAGTAGCCAAGAGAAATGGGTTTTGGACTTCATTACTCTCCATATTCTGCAACTGCATCTACTTCTACAGTACTAGACTACCTCTGGTGAGGAGTTTGGCTTTGAAAATTTGAAATGGGGAAGGAAAAAGCCATCTGTATGTGTCTTCAGGGTTGTGTTGCATAAAAATGCAAGGACTAATAACAGGCTCTAACTTAATTTAAAAATCCATGAGATGAACAAATTATAGAAGTTGATTTTACTTTTATTAAGTCCTCTGTGAGAGCCAGAATTTAGACTGTCTTTCTACCTCTTTCTGTCTTTTGACTGAATGGGAAGGTTATTGTGGTTAGGAAGAGAATTCCACGTCCAATTTGAAAGGTAGGCCCCCATCCAAAATTTCTTAAACACACTAATGATAAATTTAAAAGTGCCTGGACCTAGACATGAAATTCAATGGTTTTGAAATAATATTTTAAAACAATAGTCAAGTGTAGGATATGGTAAAAAATACCATGAAACAGCTAAAAGCCTGTATGAAAAGTCTGCTCAGGATGAGCAATGTAGTTCCAACGTGAGAAATGGATATCTTGATTTCCAGTGTTTTGTTCTCAAACTAGTGCTTTGAGAAAACAAGTGATAATGTATCTGAGAGCCCAGAGTCAAAATCAGGAACTGAATGTTTGAATGTCTTTGAGGGGTTGCAGTACCAAAATTTAAAACGGTGATATTACATTGAGATTTAGTTATTTAGCTCTGGTTACCTGGGGAGAGCAACAACTGAGTGAGAACACATATAGTTTATCTGCCAGAATCCTAGCATCTGAAGACCAGAAGAGAGTCTATTTTCTTAAGCATCTTCCACACCAATTACCTAATGGCGATACAAAGTTCTCCAGAGATATTAAGAATTAAACTAGGGAAGGAACAAAGCACTTTCTTCTAACATATATTTCTCTTCCACAAATCATAGCCTGAAATCACTTAGCTCAAAAATCAGCATAAAACAGCTCTCGGGAGACTAGCCTGATAAAATATTTGATCTAAGCCCCTCCCCCTCATTAAGGTCTCTAGCCTCTATATTGTACATTCATGCATGCCTGACTTTAATATCCCATAATTCAGAAAATATACACAGGAGACAGAGTACTGATATGATAGGGAGCTCCACATCTCTATGCACCTTGACCTGCTGAACTAAAGCTGACAGTCAGTCAGCTGCAAACATTCAGCTGCACTCCCCTGTAAAATACAGAAGCAATGAGTATTAGGTCCATCAACAGACCATACTAAGTCGGCTGTCATTTGGCCCATTTCTCACTGCAGACTCTAGACATTATTCACCCTGGAGGCTTTCAGGATCTGTCTGATGCTTTTCTTTGTATCCCGGTACAGTGGAGTTTTCAGAAAGGATTATTTTAACTTGATAATCTGACTAGTGATCTAATAGGGGGGCAGCTGTGGCATCTGAGTCCCAGGGGCTATTTATTGTCAATTAGTATGAATCTTAAACATATTCTCTTCATACTTTACTTGGCCTGTCCTTAAATAAAGGACAGCACTCTCCAGGGGGGGAAAAATGAGTGTATGGCAAGGACCAGTGAAATGAACCTAAACAGAAAAACCATGAGGAAACTTCAAGATTAATTAGCGAAAGACTAAGGATAATGAATCTTTGTGATGGGAAGACAATTGATAATAAAACCAAAATTTGATCATATAAGGTACCCTAAGGGACACTGCAGCAAAAATGCAAGCTATCAGATTTAAATCATGCATTACAGTTATAACCACAACTGTATTTCTCTATAAGCCACTGTGGGACTTTAGTGGGGTTTTTTTGCTTGTTTGTTTGGCTTTTCATTTGTGGGAGTTTTTTTAAGGAAAATTTATGCTTCCAGAAAGTCGAGTCTTAAAAACCCTGTGCGGGAAGATCAGCAGTGAGATGAGAAACTCCATATCCCATACTGTGGGACTAGAGTCTGCATGTGCCACCTGGGAGATAAGGATGTGAGAGGACTAGGCAACACCATGGCAGGGCCAGTGCTTCTGCCTGGACACCACGGAGTGGTATCTGAGACCACAATTTGCTTTCCATACTTAGAATACAAAATATTTTCTGTGTCTGTACAGGAACAGAGGAGAAAAATTACATCTTTGATATGGTAATGTATCAAATATACAATATTGATATGTATATATAAAATATATATATTTTTTTGGTATGGCTTTGAGAATAGCAACAACCAACCAAAATAAAAAATAAAATTGAGGAGCCTCATTATGATCAAGTTATTGAAGTGACGTGATAGTGAAGTGTCATACGAAGCACATTAAATATTGCAAGCCAACAAATACATGCATTCATCCTAGAGATTGTTTGCTTCAAAGATTTTAAATATACCATATTTAAAAAGGAGCAATGACATCACAGTATTGATTCCAATGATGGATCATCAATATATTGATGAGTGGAAGCAGAGGTGGCTCAGCTGGTTGTATTCTGTTAGAGAAGCCTGAAACATAGAAAAAGAAAATGAGGTTGAAGTCAGTCAGGGAATCAGAAAAGGCTTTAGGCATTAGTTTAACTTACTTACAATGTGTTTATGATAAGACCAGTTTATTCAGACTTAATTTATCTGCAGTAAGGTGGTCCAAAAGGTTAGTCCAAAAGTATAAATCTTTACTCAGCACAAAATAGGCATTTTCCAGGGGCAACTACCTGTTACAGATAGAGGTTACAAAAGGTCATAGGAGAAACATTAAATTAAAATAATTAATACTGCTTATTTTAATATAGTCCTGAAATTACTTTTAAATAAGTGAAGACTTCACCTTTTGTATTTGAATGTTCTCCCACACAATGTTAAAATAATTTAAGAGAAAGTTTGGTGGAGTCTCCTAAGAAATGTGGTTTACATATAAATTATTTTAGAATTCAATGCTACTGAGAATTATATAGAGAGATCTTTGCTTGATAAATAAAGTGCATAAGTTTTGCATACAGTGTGTTTATAGAGTTGCAGCACAAAGGAAAACAAAATCCGAAACAAAGAACTGAACCATTATGAAGCTCAGTAAGGAAAATCTAACTTCCAGATTGGCAGGACAATTGACGAGAAAGAAGGGTATCAGCAGGGATAAACTGAATGATCCACTCTCATAAAAGAATTCAGACATATCTACTCCTGACATGGAGATGTGTACAATTTCCTGGAAAATAAGGTGAATATAATATAAAAATCTTAGTACTCTGAACACTAAAACACAGAGATTGGTAATGAAAAAGATTTTGAAAAAGATAAGAAATGTAATCAAAGGTGTAATATTTAACACATTTATTTAAAGTCCCTTTCTACACACATTTTGAATAAAAAACATACATTCCTTGATCATACTCTATCTTTCACTCTCTGTATGAATAAATCAGAGCCCCATCCTAAAAATTTATGTCATTTTTAGGTCCTGGCTGTTTATTTAAGAAACTAGAGGGTTTGAAATTAGTGAAATAAAGACTCGGTGTACAAGGAAGCAGGGAATAGGATTTTTCTGAGAACTGATGTTTGTCCCTCTTTCTCAAGCGGTCCTCCGTGCACATAGGTCACAGTCCAAGAATCACTCATTCTGGAAGAGACCTCAGGTGTTCTCTAGTCCAGATAGCAGTGCTGGCCCAAACAGGTTTCTCAAGGCTTTATCCAAAACCTCCAAGGGTGGAGAGTGCCTGTCTGGGCAAGTTGTTACAATGATGGTTTTCCTGAGGAAAAAACTCATCTCTTATCCAGTCCAAAACCTCTCTTTTCAATTTAGGCCCCTTTCACCATGCACCACTATGAAAAGCCTGGTTACATGTCCTTGATGATCTCCCTGTAGGACCTGGGGTAGCTGTGATGTGTCCTCAAAGCCACCTCCAACCCTGCCTGAAAGACACCTGTTCCCCCAGTCTCTCTGCATGGAGCAGCCATTCCAGACTTCAACCACCTTGATGGCTGCTGCTGAACTCACTGAAATTTGTCAGTCCTTTCTGTACTGGGTGTCCATAGCTAGGCACAGATGTTATCTAATGAATGCTGGCTAAAAAGAGATAATATTTTTCCTAGTTTTCCCAGCTTCTGCTGAAGTAGCCCTGGATGCTCTTGTGTCTCTCTGTCTGGTTCAGGTTCAGCTTGCTTTTCATCAGGACACCCAGCTCCTTTCTCCGGAGCTTCTCCTCAGCCAGGAAATGCCCAGTGTGTATCACTGCAGAGGACTATTCCCTTCAAGGAGCAGGACTTTGCATTTGTCCTTGTTGAATTTGATAATGTTCCTGTTTTTCAATTTCTCCCCTTTTGTGTAGGTCCCCCTGTGAGACAGCTCTTCTCTCAAGCACATTGACTGGTGCTCCCACCATCACATCATCTACAAACTGGGTGAAAGTGTCGTCTGTTTGCTGTTGGTAGTGATGCTAAGCAGGAGAAGTCACAGGACAGACCTGTGCAGTACTGCACTTGTCACTGGCCTCCAGCCAGAGTACCACCCATTAATCACAGCCCTCTGTGCCCAGTCTTCCAAACAACTGTTTTACAGATTCATTATCCACTCATCCATACTGCAATATTTCGGCTTGGGTTCAAGAATATTATGGAAGACAGTGTCAAAAACCTTGCTAAAGTTGAGATAAATGACACCTACTACTCTTCCCTTGTCCACAAATCCATTCATTTTATTATAAAAGGCAAATGGTTGGGCAGGCATGATTTATCCCTGGAAAATCCTTATTGACTACTTCCAATAACCTTTGTCTCCTTGAAATATGCAGAAACATGTTTCAAGATTTACAGGGTTTTCGTGAAGGTTACTTCACATTCTTCCAGGAATGGTGATGCCTTAGGGGTTTTTAGCTTTTGTATTTTCCAGATTCTTGACTGCAGTAGTGTGTGTGACTCCAAACTCTATGTAAAACAGTAGCCAGCTTTCCCATGTTAGTCAGACTAAACAATCCTCCTGGGCCTGTACAACCAAGGCCATGCTACCGCTGCTCAGGTCCAAAAGATATAAACAAAATTATTTGGAGGGGAGCAGACCGGGGGATTGTTACTTCACACCTAAGGCTTGAGTTGGACAATTAGCTTCTGATATGCTAATAGACCAAACCTATATCTGTCTAAAAACTAGTGACTCGTCGTCCATTTTGGATCCATCTTGGGTGTAAGTCTCTTGCAGAGGGTCTTGTGCTTCCCAAGGTGTATCTTTTAGAGGCCTTTAATAAATATCTCCTTTATTCCCTTGCTCTGTCTAGTCTCTGTTTCAGGTAGCCTCCTCAGGCATCAATGGAAGTAAGGCTGGCCCATGTGTAGTTGCCCAGATTATCTTTTTTGGTCTTTCTCACTTTTTGATGTTGCAGTGGCTTGCAGTAGGGAGATTTTTCTTATGCTATTTTTTTCTGAGCATTTTTGTTTTTCTCTGCTGTTTTTCTTTTAAAATAAATCAATCTATTCACGAATTAGGAAATCCAGTAAAAGATCCAGGTGCTATTTAGATGTTACTACAGAATAATTCCTTGTTTATTACTTCTTCCATTCAGAAGAAAGTGATTACCAGGTGACAAAGCTGTAAATACAACTTTTCTTTTCTCTGACAGAATTCCTTCCTCTAAATTAAATGGCTAATTGCAATTGGTGATGGTAAAGTTCATGTTTTTTCAAATTATCTTTGGGCAAACAAATGCCTTCTAAAAACCTTTTTGATTCTTGAAGTATGCACAACCTACTTATTTAAAAATTCTGGTTTAATATGTCCTGAACACTAATGAAAAAAAGGAACAATGAAAGTCTTTACGGCTTGCATTTTTGTTCAAGGAAAAGAATGATCTCACTAAAAACAATCTCCCTTAATTTCTTATAAAACTAGAAAAATATATTCACAGGATATGTCACTTTACTGAATGTTCCGAAAACTTTACTGTTGGACCACCAAGAAAGTGTACAGGGTATACTCCCAAGGAGTATACTTTTGAATTGACATAAAATGTAATGAGTCAACTCCTTAAAGTATCATAAATCTATTCTCTTTTATTTTTCCAAGTGAACACAAGTATGGGAAATCTGCCAAAGAACTAAATACAGGGATTTGAATTAAAAAAAATTGAATCTACTAATCCTAAAGGCTGATCTTCTTTCGTGTAGTTTTTCTTTTTCCCAGACATATATATCTATTTTCTTATCTTTCAAGTTATATTTGCTATTGTATTTTTCATCACAGCTGTGTGGTTTTCCTCCTCTCATGCTCTTTCTTCCTTCTGTTTCAGTCTCTCATATCTCAGACATGGTTTTTGGTTTGGTTTTTTATTTTTTTTTCTTTCTTGTCTCCTTTCTTTCACCTTTAATTTTTTTCTGTGTCTGTTCTAGTTCATTTTGCCAATGGTACCCCAAGCTCTATCCTCTTCTGTGGCTATGTTTCCTCTTCTCCTTTTCTATTCATGTATACAAGACAAATATCCAGGACATGCCATACACTAATATGACATGCATTTTAAGGAAGGATTGTCTGGGAAACGTGAATGAAGCTGCTTCCTTTTTCACAGACGTTTCAATAAACAGAAGGCTACTTTTAATGAGGAAATACTAGAGTGATTCCATTTGAGCCAAATAGCTCAATGAAAAATATTTCTAATATAAGGTGGCCAATTTGAAGCTTTGTAAAGTTTACAGATAATGCTGGCTAATTTTTCTGAATACGATGGCTAAAACTGGAACATCTCCTGTACGTGTTAGGTAATAGTGAAGTTTAATTTCAGGTTTAGCCAAAATTGGATAAATCTTATTCTTTTAAAAACTATACTTCATTAAGTCAGTCAACAGGATGTTTTTCATTTATAAAGTATATAGACCTGGAATAAATTATGCCAAGAGTTATGTCAGTTATAAGAACAATCAGCAGATTAACTTGGATAAGTGGTAATGTTTGTCAGTCATACTCCAAACAGACTTTCATGTCTCATCCTTTATCTCGTCGCTCAGCAGAAGAGATGTAAATGGTACAGGTGCACACAATCACACTACTTGTCCTTCTGCCAAACCATCTAAAACATGACTGAAGATTACAGACCTCACTACAAAAATAGCTGGGTTTTTTTCTTCATTAATATTAATTTCTCCAATGTAAGCACTTTAGCTATCACAAAGCATTTAAAAAAAAGTGGAGGGGAGAGGGTTGCAAGTTCAGAGATTTATCAGAGATGAATCATAAGGAGAGTGTCTGCTTCAAATAATGAAGACAAGTATTTGGAAAGGATTTGGTGGAGACCCAATGTCCAAATGGAGATCAGTGACAAGTAGTGTCCTTCAGGAGTCTACACCAGGATCAGTACTGTTTAAAGTCATTTTCAAAGACAGATACAGTGAGAATGAGTGCATCCTCAGCAAGTCTGCAGATAACAGAAAGTTGAATGGTGCAGCTGACATGCCTGAAAGGATGGGATGCAAGGATGCCATCCAGAGGGATCTGGTCAAGCTCAAGAAGTGAGTCCATGGGAACCTCATAAGGTTCAACCAGACCAAGTGCAAAGTCCTGCATCTCAACTGGGGCAATCCCAGACAAGAATACTGAATGGAAGATGAACTGCCCTTTCATTGAACTGTGAGCAGCCTTGCCAAGAAGGATTTGGGAGTACAGATGGGTGAAAAGATTGACATAATCTTGCTGAAATTCAGAGCTTTAGATGTGGAAAGAGATATTACCATTGAAAACTGATGCAAAAGGAATTGTTGAATACCTCAGCCTTTTCCATGTTGGTTGCCACCATCTCCAACCTGGTGGTGAAAGTTTTGTTCAATCTTCCTTTTCTGGCCTTTCTTATTATTCTTCACATCCCTCACATCCCCTGCACATCTCTCACCAAATTCAGCTCCAACTGTGAGCTGTGTTCCTAATCCCATTCCTATACAGAATCACAGAATATTCTGAGTTGCACAGGACTCACAAGGATCATCGAGTCCGGGTCCTGGACCTGCACGAGACAGCCACAAGAATCACACCATGTCCATTGAGAATATTGTTCAAATGCTTCTTGAACTTTGTCAGGCTGGTGCTATGACAATTTCCCTGGGGAGCCTGTTCCAGTGCCCAACCTCCCTCTGGGTGAAGAACCTTTTCCTGATATCCAACCTAAACCTCCCCTAACACAACTTCAGGCCATTCCTTCTGTTCCTGTCAGCAGTCACTAGAGAAAAGAGATCTGTGTCTGCCACTCCTCTTCTCCTCACAAGGAAATCATAGACTGCAATGAGGTGTCCCCTCAGTCTCCTCGTCTCCAGGCTGAACAGACCAATGACCTCAGCCCCCCCCCCATACATCTTCTTCTCTACACCCTTCACCATCTTTGTTGTCCTTTTTGGGACACACTCTAATGGCTTTATATCTTTCTTATATTGTGACACCCAAAATTACACACAAGACAGGAGGTGAGGCCACATCAGTGTAGAGCAAAGTGGGACAATCCCCTCCCTTGCCCGGCTGGCGATGTTGTCCCCCAGGACACAGGTGGCCCTCTTGGCTGCCAGGGCACTGCTGACCCATGTTCAACTTTCTGTCTACCAGGATTCCGAGGTACCTTTCCACAGCACTGCTCTCCAGCATCTCATTCCGCAGTCCATACCATACATCCAGAGTTGTCCATTTCCAGGTGCAGAATCCAGCACTTGCCCTTGTTAAGCTTCTACAATTAGTGATTTCCCAGCTCTGTAATTCATCAAGGTCTCTCTGCAAGGCCTTTTGGTCTTCGAAGGAGTCAATAGCTTCTCCCAATTTTGTATCATCAGCAAACTTGTTCAGTGTCTCTTCAAGTCCTGTGTTAGAGTCCTTTCTGAAGTTGTTGAAGAGCACAGGGCCTAAGACAGACCTCTATGGAACCCTACTAGTGACAGGTTGCCAGCATCTGGTTAGCATCCCTATAATTCTCCAAGGATGCGCACGAAGTTCTTACTGGGACATGTTGGTCTTAAGTGTGATAAAAGACAAATCTACAATGCTTAACTTTTTATTCATACACAGATACTATTTCAAACTACTATTTTCTCACTCTCACTTAACTTTACCTCAGCATTCATCTTGAACTGGGCACACTTCCCAAAACAAACTGTAAAATTCATTCCGCTTTTTCACCCTTACATCTTTTCTTTCCATTCTGAACTCTTTTCTTCTCTAATTAAAACACCTTTTAGCCAACTAGAGAGCACGGCCTGTCAAGTGACACATTTAGAAAGAAGGGTTTAATACATATACCCTTGGGCTCCTTTCCTCAAAAAGGCTATCTAACATTAATTTTTCATAAACTTTACTTGGAAAAAGTTCCAGAATGTACTTTCCAGAATAAAGTACTGTACATTCTTTTTTTAAATATTGATTTTATTCTTCTGTGCAAAGAGGCCAACTTGTCATTTGAGATGAGTTCAGGAGACTTCAATTAAACCTTGGGGCCATCAGGTCTTCAATCCAGTATTGCATTTTGAAATACAGTGATGCAGTGTCAAAAATGAAGCACAGAAAATCTCCCTACTCTAAAAAATGAGAAAAAAAAGGAAAAAAGAAAGAGG